>JAULKM010101040.1:0-10303 GCA_032355605.1 Rubia tinctorum | reverse complement strand
ACTACATTGCTCACTAGGTTCTTTGGTTATTTCCTGTTAGCGAATGTACAGAATGAGCTTATTGTATCTGTACACAGAATGATTCATACCTAAGTGCTTAAATTCCATGATTTACAGTACTGATAGATGTTGGTGTGGGGTTTTGTCTTGCAGTTTGCAAGTTGTTTCTACACATTTGTCTAGGTCCTTGTGGTATCTCAATCTATATTGTTCCCATGTATATCGATATATTGATCTAGGAATTGTCCTTTCTTTGTTTGACCTATTCTTTACCGTAGACATTTGTTGCTGACTGCTGCCTTGTTACATACTGTCATTATCTCGTCCAATGGGTAATTGTTTTTCATTCAGCAACTTGTGAGCTTAGTTCTTCTATCACTGTTAGATTATGCTATTATTCACCTCCAGGAGAAACTATAGCTTATCTAAGGAGTTTTGCTGATTTTTTTCGAGACAAAAGATGCTATGGTTTCATCTTGAAAACATTTCTTTGCCCTTCAAATGATGAGTAAATAGTATCGTTCTCTTATTATTATGATGCTCAGTAAGATGGTATTTTTTTGCACTATCTTGTTGACTTGGTATAGAGCATTATATTAATTATCAAATTCCTGTGTTTCAGGGAATTGAAATGTGCATGAGTTCAGGTCCTGATAAGGTATTAAACAAACAGGATGTTTTTTTTGTATACTTCTGTTTATAGAATTTTCCCATAGGTTGTGGTGTTTTCCTTCTAATTGCAATATGGTTCAGCCAGAAGAGGTCAAATTTGCTGTACCTTTACTGGATGTGGATCTGAACACAATGGTTGCTGGAGCTACCTGGAGACATCCGCAAAAGATATATTTGCCGGTTAGCTTTGGCATTCACAACAACATAGTTATATTTATTTATCTCTTTCCCAAATATGAAATGATTAAGTGTTTTTTTTGTCCAAGCAAGAAATGGACTCAATGACAAAATATATCATTTTGATGGTATTGATTTCTAAGCATGTTATATTGCATGATTCTAGAATCTGTGATCATTGTTATGATTGTCAACTGGAAATGAACTTGTTAGATGATATTGTTAAGTAACCTTTGATTCTTTTATTTTCCATATAATTTGGCAGTCTTACTATTATCTTTATTACTGCTTGTAGGTTATATTTCCTATTGTTAGAACTTATTCAACTAAGCCATCGGTGCCGAGACTGAAATTAGTTTCTTCTCCAGAGTTGAAGTCTTGGTTTTCTGTTGAAGATGTCAGGCCTCCTGTGTGGGTGGATGGAATGTAAGTTAGTGTCGTTATATTCTCTTGTCCCGAGGCGTTGGTGCCCCTCTTTCCTAACTGTAATCTATGTTATGTTATAATGTCCGCTGAAGGTGCATGGCTGAATATCTACCCTTGTTAGAGTCGTTGCTTGAAAACCAGGTGCATTGTTCTGTATCTACATAAACCAACTTATATGATACCACATATCATGCACATCTTTCTGATTTGTATGATGACACAGATTAAAGAGGCAGTTTCAGCAATTGAAATTAGAAGAAATTTTATTACAGACTTGTCAGCTCTTTTTGGTCAACCACTTGAAACGGATTCAGTGAGGATTTTTTTTGAAAGCTTTTCTTATTATTTCCAGAAATATAGTTAGTAACACCTACTACCAGAAGTCTAATTATCTCTTATACTTTGGTTGCCAGATCTTTTGCAGGAAGGTGGCATATCTGGCTTCATCCGGGACATTTGCTTTTATGGTATGTTGTTGATTTTGTGCTTAACTTTCTTCCATTTGCCAAAGGCACCACACATGTCAAGGGGAGTTGAGGACGATTTGTTTTCCTTTATTTTTTGAGTTTTATTTTATCAAATATCATCAAGTCTTTTTCCAATGCCGGGAAAGCTTGCTTGTCTGAATGGATGGCATATATTTTTTACATGTTTACTTGCTACACTCGTCTTCTCAGTAAAATTCCTTTCTCGCGTAGGTTCATTTTTCTGTCCCCCTGCAATTCCCCAAGCAACAACCCGCTATGATGTTTCAAAGTTCTCAGGTACCATTTTATCAAACGTCTATGGTTTATGAATTTAGTGTTGAAGTGTAACTTGATGGAATATGTGCATCTATAAAAAAGTATAGTTGAATTCTTGCTCATCGTTTATTTGCATTGCTCTTTGATGTAGCATTTCCATTCTCAAGGCATTCCCATTAAGTCACCAATCATAAGCGACTATCCATGGAGTCCCAGATGGGAGACGTCAGAAATGGCTGAACGACTCCAGTAAGTTCCTACTTTCATCATGTGACTCCAATAGTGAATGACAAGTCAACTTATATTAATGGAGGTGTTTTGCAGCGAGTTTCTGGCAGACGAATGCTTGAACTTCAAGAGGTACTGCAGCGAGGGCGCTCGTTAATTTTGCTATATTCTATCACCCCCCCTTCCTTAAATGCAGTATTCGATTGTTGCTTCAGAACTACTCCAACTGTGGTTACTTTTTTTGTACATAAAAAAGAGGCAAAAAAGACATAATAACTGTAATATCAGCATTAATGTTTGTTGTGGCACTATTTCCTTGTCGAATATGTGCAATCAATCTTCCTATGGCCGGATCTACCTGTTCCTGATCTTGACCTTCAACTATTCAAGATTTTTAAAATTTTCTTTGATAAATAGTTGAATCCAGATCTTGAATAATAATCCAGTTAAACCATGTTAAATTATTGATCAATAAACTATCTGAATATCATGTGGCTGTCTTTGTCATCCTTGAATATTTTCATATGATCGTTTGGCGGAGATCTTAAGTAGGGGGATATATACCAATATAATCCTCCATACTTGACATAATTGACATAAGTGTCAATATAACCCTTAGACCTCATTTCCGGCATTGACTTCCATTTTTTGGCGTTGACTGTATGTAAAATGTCCAAAATACTCTTAGTTTTAAAATATGAATTTGAGTTGACAAATTCGCCGCGGGACCAATGATAGGGTCATATCAGCACATTCTAAAAACTTACAGGGTTATATCAGCACATTCTTAAAACTTATAGGGTTATATCAGCACATTCGTAAATGAGTAAAATTGTCTTATCCATCGAATCCGGCCTTCAGATGTCGAAAAATGTTATATTGACACTTACATCAACTGGGTGGGGTTATACATGCACTTTCAATTATCAAAATGTTATAATGACACTTATGTCAACTAGGTAGAGTTATAAAAACACTTTTCTCTAAATTGATCCACTGAATTGAAAATTTCGTTCTTTTCTCAAAGCTATTTTTTTTTCATTTGCATTTGCCAACTTTTCTAATCAGATGCGGTTATGGATATACGTAGACGTGTCAATAAATTGTTTTACTTACCCGCTAAACAATTTTAGTTATTGGATAAATTATTAAAAGACAAAGTATTGAGAAACACCGTATTTTCATAAGTTTATGAAAAGATGGGTTCAATTAGAACAGTAAAAGGGTAAAATGTTTTAATTGCAATATTAAAAGTTTACTATGCAACGTGTAGTATTTATAAAGTGTGTGACCCAATTAATGCAACCCGAAAATTTTATCTTTATTTTTTTCTAATTTGTAGTTTAAACCTTGATTTTTCCACAAGTTATGAAAATATCGTCTTTCAAGAGACACTCTTATTAAAAATGTATTTATTTTAAAAGTAGAAAGTATGTATGGCAACAGTAAATAATAACAAAGGTTTTTTTTCTTCTTTTAAATCATAGGGTATTTTGTTAAGAGTTCATCTGTTGAAAAACGGTCTTTCCATAAAATTATGAAAAGACCATCTGTCAAGAGACACATTCTTATTAAAAATATATTTATTTTAAAAGTAGAAAGTGTGTATGGCAACAGTAATAGTAACAAAGGTTTTTTTTCCTCTTTTACATCATAGGGTATTTTGTTAAGAGTCACGTTCTTTCCATAAATCATGTAAAAATCAAGATTTAAAGTGTAAATTAGAATAAATGATGATACAATTTTGCGGGTTGCATGAATCGGGTTATAAACTTTATAACTGCTACATGTTGCATAATAAAAATTTTAATATTGCAACTAAAACCTTTTTACCTTTTATTATTCTAAGTAAACTTTTTATTTCCATAAAACTATGGAAACGGTATTTCCCAATATTTTGTTCTTTCTTTGTTTTGATCGAAAGTGTCAATCTAACCCCGAGAGCCTTAATTTGGCCGGAATTATGTGATTTGACTATTATATCCCTTTTAAAATTAAATTAAAAGATCAGAAAAAAGTTAAAGGACCATTATACCCTCGTATATATTAACCAAACAATATATCTCTTCTCATTTTTCCATTTTTTTCAGACCTATTTTTCTTCACCTGCTGATTGCCTTCTCCTCGCCTCGCCGCCGCTAATTTGAACCTCCACCGCCTGTCTCAATGCCGGAATAGTGTCAAAATATTATATCGGTACATTTAATATAAAAGTTAAGGTTATAATTACACTTTTAAATTTTACTGGGTTATATTGATACTTTTAAAAAATAATAGGTTATATTTGTCTTCCCGCTAACCAATCTAATTAACGTCAATAAGTTCGCGTTTATTTTTGGGATGAGAAAATTGTAATTAAAGGTTTGTCAGGATATTTTTGGTATAAGAGAACCTTTCTAAACTCTAACTGGAATTTTTATTTAACTAATTTTTCCTTTGAGCAAAGTAAAAATATAATCTTACATAATTTACGAAAGTGTACATATAACCCTGTGATAATTGAAAGTGCAAATATAATTATAAATAGTTAGTTTATATGTAAATATAACTTTTTCTGCCAGTTTGAGGCCATATTATGATGAAAATACCAATTTAACCCTGATGGTTTTTGTTTAAAAAAACTGAAAAACTCTCAATTAGGTTATGACCATATTGCTCCATGCTCCATTTTCCATTTCACACCTCATGTTCCACACCAATGGAGGACCTGATACTATCTCCTTTTTCATCCCTTTCCCAAGAAAACCCAACACCAACTGCATCCAACCTTGAGACATGTGGTAGCGAGCTTCATCTTCCATTCCACCCCGATCGCCAAAGCCATTTTCTTAACCTCAGGAGAAATTTCAACCTTAGCCTCCATCATCGCCTATAGTAAAACAACCGCCACTCTCCTTAACCCAACAGTATCCAAACCCGAACCCGACTCTGAACCAGTTTCGCAGGGTTTGGTGTGTGCTTCCACGCATCAGGCAGTTCGACCCGAATTTCCATCCGCTCTCTCAGATTGGAAGCCATTGACGTCCATATTTTCTCTGAGCGCGATAGCGTCCATCTTTTATAAGAAGGACTTCAATTCGGGTCTCTTCAAAATCGGGGCAGCCGGTCCTGGGTTGACTTAACGGCTGTCGACGGGGAAATTGGCGGGTCAGATTTTGGGCTTCGAGTGGGGCGAATGTGCAATGGAGATGGGATTGGAGGGAGGTGATGTAGGCGTCCAAATTGTCCCATTTCCGATTGGTGAAGGAGGATGAAGACGACGTCGTAGGGAGCAATGAAGAGGCGGTGTGGAGGTCTTCTAGGGCTTTTTTGAGATTGGTTTTTTTTCTCGTCAATGGCTTCCTATTTGGAGGAATTTGATGCCGCTGCAAGGAAAGTGAGAGAGGAGGGAAGCGAGAGATAGGGTAATATTAAGTTTTTGTGGGGCCCACGATACAGAATTGTCCATAATATTTTAAGCTTCAAGTAAAGGGCATTTTGATCTTTGCAAATCAGTCAACGATCAAAATTACTTAGTCAAACACCGAAAATGGTGCATTGAGTTATATTTGCACTTTCATATAGCAGTTAGGGTTGATTTTGTATTGACATTATTTCAGTGTTATATCTGCACTTTCTCAATTACGTAGGATTATATTTGCATATTTTTCTTTTTCTGTTTACAAAGTTCATGTATATTATGGATAATGGATGGTGTAATGTGGCGTAGAAACTAAACGAAATTCGAATTAAAGCTAAAGCTAATCGGCGCCCACTGCCTAGTGTTCCTACTTCCTAGTAGCTAGTAGTAGGCTATCCGAGTGAAGAAGACAGAAGAAAAAATAGAAGATTAAAAAAATGGAGAAAATTTGGAAGGATTATGGGCTGGCATCGCACGTGGGGCCCGTTCTGCAGCGGTTACGTTTTGGGTTGTATGTGACCCTCTCTCCTCACATGAGACCCTGACCCATCACCCCCCATTTCCCCCCTCAAATCTACCCCCCACCACCACCCACATTTCCCATTTTTACCACTTCAACTGAAAAAATCAAATACTCCCTCCATCTCCGTGTGACGAGAAAATTATGTGTTTTCCATTTTCGCCGTCCCCTCTAATATAATTATGAAAATTAAATATTTTAAAAATATGTGTTACGATAGGTAATATTTTTTATATTTATAAATTTGTATATTATTAAAATATAAACAATGTCGATTTTATTGACGAACAATGAAGTAAGACACTAGAAGAGGGACAGAAGGAGTACTTAAAATGACCTAAAATAATTAAGAATCGGTTGTTACAATTTTATGATGTCCTAGTAACTTTGAAACTGGATCTAGTGTTTTTCCAAAATATATTTTTTACAATTATTCTTTACCATACCAATTTTTCTAAAATATTGTATCAGTGGTAACCATATCAATTTTCGTGGAACGGGGAGAATGCGTCATTCTCGGGTGCCTTTATGTGAACTTCCAGGTGGAACCCCATCGAACACGAAGTTCATTCTCGAAAATCTTGAATACACTATCTAGACATATAGAATATGCAGTTGACAGTTTTGAACTCCCATCAAGGTTTGTTTGTGTGAAGATGCTACACTACATCAGTCTTGGATCACACACCTCACCATTGATGACCAACACATTTGAAGGCCCAGGAGCCAAATCTCGGTTTAGCATCAATAGAAGGTCCCAACTGCTCGAAGTAGAAGCGGTCAGGTGGCATACAGGAGAACTCCACACCTTGCTAGCTCATGAGAACCATTCATTTCGGTTATGCATTCAGATCTCAAATCAGAGGACGTGATACACACTGAGAAGTGTCAAATTCATCCTCACCCACAACTTCATTTGAAGGCCTAACCCTTATTTTGAGGTAGCAGCGGATTAAGAAGAGTCGAATATCATGACTCAATTGTACACCTCAGAAGTCTTCTTATGTTTTGAGGTAGAAGTAGGTCGGGTTGGGAACGAGAGCACATTCTCGTGTTCACAAGCAAAACTTTAGTTTTAGTTTACTGATTATATTTACCCATAATTATTATGGAGTTCATATATGGTCCCTCAATGAAAAGTCGAGGGGTTTATAAGAAACCACATGTGCAATAACGAGGATGTGCGATTATCTTAGCAACTCATCCCATCAGACATTTCAACGCATCAATACTATTTACCACATCCCATAACAAAACAAGTAAATCGACCCTCTCAATCATTTCAAATAGTTAAATCGCTTGATCAATTGGTAGTTCAATCACGATTTAATCTAAATCTCGTATACGCACATCCGTCTCTTCATCAATCGCAGTTACAAATATATTTTAATATGAATCGTGCTTATATGAAAAAAATCTACTCCCTCCGCTCTCCTATTTGTGTTCTACTGCATTATTTGGTGTCCACATATTGTTATTTTACTTCCATTTTTTGACAAAAAAAATAAATGTAAAAAAGACGAAATAAATTGTTTCACAAACTCTTTTATGTTATTTTTATGAATTTTAAAAAATTACATTTTTTGTGGTAAGAAAGAAACAGAGGGACGGAGGGAGCAATCTTTATTCAAATCACAATTATGACAGATGATTGAACGATGAGTTGACCTAAAAATTTAAAAATATTTAAAAGGATCAATTTATATCACGAGTTTGTATTTTTAAAGACCGTCTTTCCATAAACTATGAAAAAATCAACGTTTAAACTGTCAATTAGAACAAGTCAAGATAAAATTTTCGGGTTACATTAATCGAGTCATAAACTTATAACTACTCCACGTTGTATAATAAAATTTTAATACTGCAACTAAAATCTTTTACCTTTCTATAATTTTAATTCAACCCTGTATTTCCATATGTCTATTGAATAACGTCTTTCCAAATTTTTTTTTGTCTTAGAGCAAATCCAACAACTTCCCTAAAATTTTCTCTATGATATGGAATGAAAACCAATATTCCCTATATTTTTTTACTCACCTCCAACAGATTCTCGATTTTGCATGATCTGTTATTTAATATACTACTCCCTCAGTTTTTCTATGTTTGACACCATAGGTTTAAGTGTTATTTTTTTGCAAGTTGAAATGTGTGGATGAAATTGAATGAGGAGAGTAAAAAGTTTAATGAGTGGTTGAGAATGATGTACTTTTTGCCATAAAATGAAAGGTGACAATTTTAGAAAAATATACTAAAATGGTAAATGTGTCAAACATAGAAAAATAGAGGGAGTATAGTTTTTTAAATTTAAAGTTAAGAGTTGACTTTTAATCACTCAAAATATATTTTAAAAATTAATACTATTTAGTTTTAAAAAATTAATATAACAAATTGAAAACTAGAAGTTAGATATTAATTAGAAACTAATCTTCTCTTTTTCTTATTTTCACCCAATTTGAAATAAAAGACGAATAACATTCAAAATATTCAACAAAATTTGTCATATTTTTATAATGTTCATATATGAATTATATAAAATTTACACTCAACCTATTCACCATCTACTAAACCCGATACAAGAAATTACATTCAACATCCAAATTGCCATATTTTTCTTCCAAAGGGGCGGAAATAAATTTCTAAAAACAAAAATTTATGTCTAGCCTACTTCTTATAATGATGATTCATTTTGATCGATTACGAAATCAGTGGTATGGTGGTGTAGGCCATGTTTATATTATAAAAATTAATAATTAGTTTTAAAAACAATCAATATAACAAATTTAAAACTAAAAGGTAAAATTAAATTAGAATAATGACATCTAAAAACTTCAAAAACTATAAACTATAAATCAAAGAAAATAATTTCACCATTCTAAACAAATCATTATTAACATCAAATAATTATTGATAAAACCCTTAAAATTATATAAAGAATCATCCCATCCGAGCTCGAAATTGTACTAGATTTTTCTAATTTTTTTGGTTGAAAGTCGAATGTACTTTATAATAGAGAGTGCGTCTCTTGAAAGACGGTCTTTCCATAAGTCATAGAAAGATCAAAGTTTAAAGTGTAAATTAGAAGAAATTAAGATAAGATTTTCGGGTTGTATGAACCGGGTTATAAACTTTATAACTACTACATGTTGTATAATAAAACTTTAATATTGCAACAAAGATATTTTACCTTTTATTATTATAATTAAACCTCATCTTTTCATAAAATTATGGAAAGACGGTCTTTCCCAAGAATTTCCCAATTTTAATATACATTAATTGAAGAAAAAAATTGTATTTAATGGAAGTTGTTCGAAAAAAGCGCGTGTGAGAAAAGAGAGCCCCAAAACACGGTTCTGTAGAACGGGCTGAGCCAGCTAGACTTTGCCACTGCCTGTTGGTTGTTAAATGCACGCTTTCTCTAAACCAAATGCCACTCTTGTTTTTTTGCACCGACTTTTTTTCTTCGAGTCCGTCTTTTAAAAACAGTTTTTCCATAAGTGATGGATAAATCAAAATAATTTTTTGATTGCATTAATCGGATCATAAATTTATAACTATTGTACGTTGCATAATAAATTTTTAATATTGCAGCTAAAACATTTTACATTTTTATACTTCTAATTTAACCAGTCTTTCCATATGCTTATGAAAAGATAGGACCTTGCCCTTTTCTTATAGTATAAAATAAAATAATTATATTTGTCTAAATTGAAAGTCATGACAATTGTGGTTACCCATCCAATGTGGTAGTAATATTTATTCAAGTCAACTTTGACCTTTGCGTTTTCGTTCCTAACACCAACTTATGCTGTTACCTACTGATTTCAACTTATTTCAAATGAGATAAGATTTGATGGTTGAGAAATCCTATACTATATCAAGTTACCGACCAACAACTATGCTTAATAAAATCTAGTGATAAATACATTTATAACCCTGAAATTAGGTCAAAAGTGCAAATATTATCCTGCAAACTCAGAAAGTGCCAATATAACTCTGAGTTTTTAATGTATGTGTCAATATAACCCTAACTTTCCTAAACTTTGTGCCAATATAACCAAAATCCCTTATTCCGGTATTGACCAAAAATATTCAGGCAAAACCATAAGGTGAAATGACAAAAATACCCTTGTAACAAAC
>JAULKM010101039.1:0-10304 GCA_032355605.1 Rubia tinctorum | reverse complement strand
TTAATTAGAATTTAACATACAAATTATAAATATATTTATCATACATTAGATTATGAAGTTGTACTTTACCAATGATTTATGAAATATATCTTATTTTTCAAAAAATAAATAAATTATGAAGTTGTAATGAACACATATTTATAAGGAGTTAGCTCTAATCAAAAAGATATTTTTTTTATGATAGTGCTAATCTGACCCTATATTTTTTAGAGAATTGCTAATTTAACCCTGTATTTGTTACTAAAGTGTTGATCTAACCCTGTCTTATTAATAAAAGTACTGATATAACCCGACCAATATTAGCCGGCAGCGGCGGTTAGGCGTTGACCAGCATTGACTGGTGTTGACCACCATTGATCGGTGGTGGTTCGACTTAACCGACAGCAGTTTGACATTGGCCGACAGTAGTCCGACGGTAAAGCCTAGGGGTATAATGGTCATTAAAATTTTAGTTTTAAACCCATGGATATTTTTTGTCTTTTTATGCTAGGTCAACGCCTGAATTCCTTTAGTCAACGTCGGAATAGTGCAAATTGGGTATATCTGCACATTTCTCCAAAACATAGGTTTAGATTTGCACTTTCAATTTTACAGGGTTATTTCTGCACTTTCACAATTTAATAGGGTTATTTTTGCACTTTTCTCAAAGGTTTAAAACTCCCAGCCACCCAAACGTTCAACTGCTCCAATCATAATGTTTTAGGCATTACGCTTCTTGTTTAATTCAATGGCACTTGCTTTATGCTTTCCCATTTTACTCTGTGCTCCTTAATTACTCCAGCAAGCTCTAGTTTCATCTCCTTCCCTCTCTGTAAATTCTTCAGGATGGTAATATGGAGAGTTTTGGGGGAGGTCCATCCTACATCCACCCCTATGGGATGGGCATGGAGGTAGTTTTATGGGGATGGGCGCACATGAATATGAAAATGATACCTGCCATGGGTAGTGGGTCAAACATGGATACTAGCTGATATCCGCCGCATCCTTGCTCTGCCCCACTAAACCTGCTATATACCCGCTAATTTAATACATAATAAAATATTGTTTATCATGTGTTCTACTTATAATATTTTTATATAAATACTTTATAAATTTTAATATTAGAATTTCATAATAAAATGGATTTTAGGTTGTTTTTAGAGATATAAATGGGTTGAGTACAATGGGTTTTAAGTCGGTAGAGAGACCCAAGTGGGTGATGGGGTGGGGTGGATTTTATATAATACCCGATGAGGCAGGATGGATTTTACTATTGTACTCTCCATGAGTGATGAGGCAGGTATTGGTATGAAAAGTTAGGGAGGCATGTGCATGGTGATACCATAATCCACACTAACCCCGCCCCCATTGCCATTTCTATAAACTCTAGATCTACAATTCCTCCGTCGCTGCCCCTCTCTGTAAAATTAGGGTTCCATTGTTACCATGTCGCGTTTTAGACAACTTTCTCTCATCCTTCCTTCGACGAATCTTGCCATTGTTGCTCTTAATGCTACAATTCTTTTTGTTCCCAAGATAGAGGCGGATGATGCTATTTACGCATGGAGGCATAACGCCACCCTCGAGGATTTGGAGGTGCTGGTGGCCTCAATCCTCCACCCTAGAGGCTCAGTTCGGTCAAGCCACCCTCGAATTCATGGTCAAGCCACCCTCGAATATGTTGCATGACGTGGTTGACCCTGTGCTTCATAACAGAGATGAGGGTTTGGGGGAAAATAAATCAGTGGCTAAGAAAAAATCAGTTCTCAAAGATGATGTCACTTCACACAACACCTCTTTCGGGGAGCCGTCGTTGGTGGCTAGAGCTTTCGAGTCCGAGAGCCACTCGGATGACATCTCCAAGGGTACCAACACTATGCTTTACATGTTAATATCTTTCCTAAGAGAGCTGAGAAGATCAAACCGTCTGAAAAGTGACCCATCATTGTATTTTGATGTTACCTGATGAAAGATAAGTTTATTTATGAATAAAATGTGGGTGTTTGTAATTTTCGTTGTTCAGTAATGAAATCTGAATTTTTTATTGCCATTAAATCTTCCCTTTTAGATTTCATATTGCTATATTGGGATTTCGGGTGCATGTGGTGACAGATCTTATTTGTAAAATTATTTTTTGAATCTGTTTGCATCTTCCATGCTGCCTCAATTTGTGAATGTGTTATTGCCTTAAATTAACCTCCTTGTTAAAATCCAATATATTGATTAATGATGATTCTGTTTAAACCTTTTTTTAGCGGGAAGATGTGAGTTTTTCGGTGTTGCTATTAAAAAATGAAATAGTTCAAAAATATTTGGCAAAAAAATATTCAAAAGAAGTTCTAATTTTTTTTTAAAAAACAAAACCCTAAAGTTGTGGAAGCTATGGGAATACAGCTTCTTCCCACAATGGGCTCACATGTTGGAAAATGTTTGTTCAAGTTCTGAAAAAAAGAATGAGATTTTTAAAGTGGTGATAGGTTTCTCACATACTCTGTATTTCTAATGCTGGTATGTTGGTGCCTTTAAACTATGAATGTGCTAGCATTTAGTACCATTTACTGTCGAATATTTTGGAAATTTTTTGCATCTTCCCTGACCTGTTGGTGCCTTTATTTATGTGGGAATGTTCTTTCATGTTGGTGCCATTGTATTTTTCATATTTTTGTAATCCTTTTGCATCTTCCCTGGCCAATTGGTGCCTTTATTTGTGTGTGAATGTTCTGGCATTTTGGTCCCTCTATTCAGATGTGAATTTTATGGCATGTTGGTTCCTTTATTGATGTTTGAATCTTCAAACTTATTGGTACCATAATTGTGTGATTCTGAAGGCTATGGTGCTATTGTTTACTGATTGTGATGCTTTTGGCCTGTTGATGGCATTTTAGTGTGACTATGCTAGCTGTGTATTAATTGTTTCTGATTATCCTGGTCCATTCATGTTGTTTCAGTGTGATTGTGTTGGACTGAATCTCTATGCATCTTCCCTTGAAAAATATATTGTTTTTTCATAAACCAAAACAAGAAGTACATTAAAGCTAGTGTGAAATGTTTTTCAAAAAAAAATTCAATCAGTTGCTCAGTTTTGAACATTTTTCTAGGTTTGAAGAGTTGCCTTATAATGTGTATTTGACCAAGGAATGGTCCAAGATTGCCATTTAAATTTTCTCGATGTTGCCGGCCTGTTGTTGCATTTTCCACTCAATGTGTCAGTAATATGTGGAAATAAAAAACAAATATGCTTTAAAAAATTAGTGGTTATTGTGAATAGTAAAACATACATTTAACCAGGGTTGGGATGGAACATCTCAATCACATAAAGTATTATTTTTCTACCAAAAATTGTCAACTACCTAACCCCTAAAAATGAGTTATGATACACTTACATTTCATAAACGAGATTATTCATCAATAAAATAATAGCATCATGCGTTGCCTGAAATGTGATTAAGTGTTCTATGGTTGCCCGAATAACTTCTTCACTTGCATTTAGTAGCCTCAGTAAAGTACCTTCCCTAATGAGTCTATTCTTGTTCATGTGAGGCACCTTATAATTTTTCCCTTTTCTATTTTCAATATTTCTATCATTTGTAGTTGATTCCTTCTATATAAAAGTTTTGATCAAAGCCCCACGTCAACCGGCACTGCTTCCTTGAATTCTGCAACCAAAGTTCCGAATTGGATCCGGGGTAAAGACTCTAATGCCTAGTTAGCAATTTTCTATCTCTGAATGTAATCTTTATGATCCTTTTCCTCTTGTTTATTACCTTATGGTAAATACCTAGTCTGCAAAAATCCTAAGGCCCAGCTCGCTACAACCAACCCGCTCAACACTCGGGAGCGAACTAAATCTAGCTGGCCAACAAAGGGTCGACCCTGAAGAAAACTCATAAGTGCTTCCTGCCTTAGCACCCCCCCACTAGACCATAATCTAGTAGAGAGGAACGCTATTCACGTGCCACGATGGATTGATCAAGAATCCTATAAATAGAGACACAGAACACTGGTCCAAGTAAGTATTCCTATCCTACTACACCTCAGAAGAATGCCCTTTAACTGACTTGGGCGTCAGAACTTCTCCCCGGGGACCTCCTTAGGGATTCCATTGTAGGAAATGGAGCTCGTCAGGCCAATATTGAGGTCTATCACATCTGTAAGAAGTCCCCCGCATCAGTGGCGCCAATTGTGGGGATAATTTTTTTTTATTTTTAGGTGTTGACGGTCCATGAGAAAGGTTGGAGATTGCCTTAGAACCACCACCCTCACAATCAACACACGAAATCAACAAGAAAATATCATAGGAGATTACATGCAAATGATAGAGCAAGTAACAAGCCCATTTAACTAAGCCAAGGAAGACAAGGACAAAGGTCAAGTTGGACACCCACGAACCTCTGGAAGCAGAAGAACAACAAAATCAAGAATCAGTATCGACAAGAAAAATGAAGGGATCAACATACTAATTTGGAAATAGACAAGGCAATCAATGTTCAAGAAGGAAAAGATAATTAAACAAAGTGAAAAATAAAATCACCAGGCAAGACCAGAGCAACGCAACACCACAGCAAGCCAAGGAAAAAGGAAACATAGCAAAATTGCAATAAGGTCGCAACCACAGTACAATATAAATAAGGTACACCCATTAAAAGGTACAATTCGATATGATAATCATTTTGTATATATTTATGCATAATATAAATTCCAGGGTGTACTTGTCACCATATTAGAAGGCGTAGTGATAAGTATCATTTGGACATGACAATAGGCACACTAAACATACACATCAAAGAAGAGATATCCAGCATAATTATGCCCATATTAGCCATTCAATAACATCAAAACCAAATTTCTACTAAGTTCAAGGCTAGCAACTCTAGCAATATAATCCTTAGCTATAAACTAGACTGCCTACTACGACGGTAAAGTAAGCTGATGTCATTGGAAAATTTTTTCTTCAGATTTCCTTCTGCATCATCCCCATTCCTAGAGGTTACCCCCATGATGTGGCACTATCCTCCTCAAAACCAAGTAGCCAGTAGCACAGGCTGGCGTACTGCTTCCCTTCATGTCCATAGTTGACCATCCTTGGGAATCTAGTCCAACACTGCTTCACAAGCCTGACAACTATTTCCTCTAATCCGGTGGAAAAGCGTTTCATAGAGTACGACATTGCTTTTCTATACGCCTAAAAAACCATAGAATTATACAGGGGGCATATTTTTCCAAAGTCTACCGCCTGCACTACACGTCCTCTTCTCCCGGATACAACCTGGAGAATACCTGGGCCACTAATCCCAAGTGAGTCCTTCGTAGTGCCTATTCAAAGAGCCTCCAAGATAATGTCAGGACAACACCATACACATCGTGCCCATATTCCCGAATCCCATTTGCCAATCTTGTCCAAAATCATAAAAAAACACACGTAAAAACACCCAAACCTATACATACTAAGTAAGTTAACAAAAAAAACACTCACCTTGTGCTTTAATGGTTGTAGGCTAACACATAAAAAATGGGTTTGTAACCCAACTAAGTGTCTTAAACACTCCAACCAACTCTGACCACCACATAATCGGTGATGTGCCCAACAAAACTAGGAACAACATTACCACTAGAAACAAATGTATAAAAATCATATACCATCTCCCCCACGGATAACTCTAAACTGACCCCCTACGATATCAAGGCTAAATCCATGGATGAAGATCTGCCAAGGCTTGATTAAACATTCAAAAGTTATGTTAGAGATCCTCTAAGTGATTTGGCAGGTCCCATGACTAGGTCAAAGAAGAAACTAAGAGATATACGACCTTGAATGCATTCATGAAGAATATTCGAAGATTTTAAGGAAGATATGTAGTATTAATGTCACTCTTGTATCTAAGGATTAAATTCATGGAGATGAAGATTACTTAAGAGTCTTAAAAGAAACGTCTGGACCTTCATTTGGGCAGGTTCAACAACACTTTACAACTTCCTTAATTTAAGTTTTATGTCGTTTTAGCCCATGATAATCTCGGCCATGTTGGCCCAATTCAAGATAATTCATGGCTGAATTTAGGTCTTAAAATATCAATTCAAATATACTTAGGTTTGGTAAGATTAGATTAGATTAGATTAGATTAGATAAGATTTGGTAAGATAGAAGCAGAACGTTTAGGATTTAGCTCATGAATTAGGCCAAGATTTGGTCTAAATAAGGTAATTTAGTTTGATATAGTTTGTGTCAGGATTTACCAAGTTCTGTCTTCATATGGCCTATCCTACACATATAAATAGGGGATGGTCTTCAAAGTTTTTTCCATATTTTTATCAATCAAATAAATCATATTTTGAGTTTAAACTCGCTGCTTATTCAAGATTTTAAACTTTTAGGTTTAGTTTTCTTTGTGTTAAACGTACAAGTGGTGTTTGGATTGTGGCTTGGCCTTGGGTCACTGAAGTTTTCTAGTTTTGTTCATCAGCAAGAATTGGAGTGTGTCTTCTTCACAAAAAGAAGGTGCTTTGATCCATCCACTGATGAGTGCTTCTAAATCTTCCGCAAATAGAATTTTCGTAAGGAGATTCATATCAGTTTGTATCAAAGCAAAGTAAAAGAATTCATGCATCCGGGGCTTTTCAAGTTTTTATTTTCCTATTATCATAAACTCATTTGTGTCATCATATACTAACCGTTCTTTTATTGATCTTTATTATTAGGAGGATCGAATGTTGAGTCGAAGGACATCAAAGGACCAAGAAAAGACTACCTTCACCTGCCCTTTCGCCACTTTTTCCTATAGGCGCATGCCTTTTGGTCTTTGCAATGCCCTGAGTACCTTCCAGAGATATATGGTTAGCATATTCTCGGAGTTCATTGAGCATTTTGTTGAAGTCTTCATGGATGATTTCAATATCCATTGAGACTCCTTCGACACGTGCCTACATCATTTAGCACTTTTGCTAGAAATGTGTATTGACACAAACCTCATATTGAACTCCAAGAAATGCCATTTTATGGTAGAGAATGACATTGTTCTAAGTCATGTAGTGTCGGCCCAAGGTCTAGAAGTGGATAAGGCTAAGTAGACACAATCAAATCCCTACCCTACCCCACTTGTGTTAGGGATATTAGATCATTCTTAGGACACAACGAGTTCTACTGACATTTCATTAAGGATTTGTCTAAGATCTCGTCTCCTTTGTGCATTTTTTTTGCAAAATAATGTTGAGTTCATTGTTGATGAGAAGGGTAGGAAAGCTTTTGAATCTTTGAAAGAGATGCTTGTGACCGCCCATATCATTCAACCCCCAAATTGGTCCATCTCCTTTGAAATAATGTGTGATGCGAGGGACTATGATATAGGGGCGGTGCTAGGCTAAAGGGTAGGGAAGATGCACAATGTCATATATTATGCGTCAATAACTCTAAACGATGCGCAATGCAATTACTCTGCAACGAAAAAAGAGTTATTGGTTGTAGTATTTTCCCTTGAGAAATTTAGGCCCTATTTGCTAGGTATTAAGGTCAATGTGTACACGGATCATGCGGCACTTCACCATTTGATGACAAAAATAGAAGCGAAACCTAGACTCATTAGGTGTATACTTCTTTTGAGTGTGAGTTTGTCCTTGAGGTGAGAGATAAAAAGGGTAGTGAGAATGTGGTGGCCGACCATTTGAGTAGATTGACACCCCTGAGAGCCTAGATCTCACCAAGGAGAAGCACAAGTTGGAACCCATCCGGGAATAATTTCCCGATGAACAATTGTTTGGGGTGACGACTAGTCAACCTTGGTATGCCAATATAGTGAACTACTTAGCCATGAGAGAATTTCCCCCTTCTTATGATCAGGTACGAAAGGGTAAGTTAGCGAATGAGGAAAAAGAGTACTTTTGGGATGATCCTTACTTATGGAAATATCGTGCAAATCAAGTGATTAGAAGGTGTATTCTGAAGATGAAGTAGACACTACAACAAATAGCACCTTTTAATTACCTCGGTTCTGCAGGGTTTTTACCTCGGTTTTCAGCCATAAAAAATCGAGGTAAATGTGGGCGTAGTAAAAAAGTATACTTTTTTATCTACGTTTGTAACCGAGGTAAAAAGTTTATAACCGACCGCGCGTACAATGTAGCACATAAAAATAAATCAAAGTAAAAAGTTAATGAGCGACAGCGCGTGCGACGTCGCGCCTGCTATTGGTAAGACCAAAACCACGTGAGAGGGTGGTGCGACGTCGCACATACCATTTCAATTTTTTTTTTTAAAAAAGAATCACCAAAAGTTGAATCAGCATCGATTCAGCTTTCAATAGTTCATAACTGATCCTCCTGGCCAGTTATAGATTTCCGACCATAGTTCACAGGCCAATTCACAGAATTAAAAAAAATACAAGTCTGGATTTGGCTTGACTAGAAATTGTAAAATTTACAGTATAAACATACCATATATACAAAAATTAATCACGGTTTCATATATACAAAAAAATTAAACCCTAGCATCTACGGTGGAAATTTATCAAACCTAGACTTGTTCCTGGTTGGAGCAGAGGTCGACGTCGCTGGTTGGAGCAGAGGTGGTATCGCTGGTCGGAGCACAGGTGGTATCGCTCGTCGGAGCAGAGGTAACAACAAGGTGGTCGATGTAGGGGTTGGGAGCAGTGGCGTCCCTAGGGCACAGATCAACGTCACTAGCAGGGTGGCGTGGTGTGGCACTAGAGCGGCGGCGTTGCGTGGCTCTAGAGCAGCGGAATGGCGTTGGAGTGGATTGACATTTTATCAATAAGAGGGTTAAAATAATATTACATGTTTTCATATCTTAATTCTTTGATTTATGAAGTGTTAGATGATAATTTTGAAGACCTCTATGATCGAGTTGATTGTGAAGAGTTTGATGTTGAAGAGACGACGAGATTTTGGAGAGTATGCCACTTTTTTTCTCAAAATAATATTGGACACTCACCTACACATACTTAAAACTCTCACACACAATAAATAAATAAAAATGAAAGTTATAAATGTGATGGTAGTATTGGAGATGAAAATTCAAATGAGGCTGTGAATCAATTTTTTTTAAAATCATGCTAAAATTCGTATTAAAACATGCCATGTGGCAGATGAAAACTCCAAAAGTGACTATTCCATTGGACACAAACTATGAGATTTGGAATTTGGATTGGGGGGCACGAGTTTGACTGATATTGGAAACATCGGCTTACATGGAAAAAAGACGTGATGATTTGAAAATTGTACATTTGGACCCGGGAAGAGATAGATGGCACGTAGTAGAAAATCCGTTAAAAAGTAAGATTAGGAAAAGTGGGAGAGGATAAATTGCATGTGGGAGTAAAAACAAACCGCAAGATTGTTAACGTAGAAATCGGTTGTGGCAAATTAAGGAGGAAAAGTTTCCCCAACCGGAAAGGCTGGGGACATTTCATTGGGAAGAGAAAAGGAGAAGAGTACTGGTCTCGTGTCTCAGGAACTTTCCGGTAACGGAATCATTCGCTCCCCCGTTGCCGTTGCTCTTCCTGAATGCCTCACCAGCGCTCAGGGGTAATTAATTGCCTCCCTACCACAATTTCATTTTCATGCAATGTTGTTTCTCGTCTCATGTTATTGCCTATTGGGATGGAGATCTAGGATTTCTTGACGATCCAAACCATTGTTTTGGAATTTTGTTGTGCTAATTCCTCCTACATTGTCCGGCAACCATGAATTTGTCATTCATGGAAGAAATTGACGTGCATGTTTTTTTGCAGTCGTTTTGTGGCGACTCTCAATAATCAAAGCCAAGGGTATGCTCAAGCTCCCTGACATTTTCGCTTCTTCGATTTTGGTTGGTGGAAGATTGACCCTCGGAAGCCCTTGCATACATTCGTTGCAGGTGTTCGGAGATTAGCAGCATGGTTCCGATTATTCGTGTGTCAACCGAGTGAATAGTAATATCAAGTACGGTAACATGGTTTTTTGTGATTATTCGTGTGTCGGCCATGGTGTAGACGTAGATGTTGAAGAAAACTTTGCAGGGGATGAATTAACGCAATGGCATTTTGGTTGAATGAAAACTGCAGGCATTTGGAATCTTGCTCGTCTCCTAGGTTAGACAAGTCAGGAAGAAATCGTTTAAAGAAGCTGCCCATAGCATGTATAGTAGGTATTCAGAACTGTACAGAATCGTTCGAAATGGCTGTTGCCGTTGATCAACATCATGCCTTCAAGCCATTTGGTCGCCCTCCAACATGTACACGCCCATCCTACTCTCAGTTTGATTTTACAATGTTGGAATCTGGCCATACCACCACTCTCACAAAACCTTCAAGGAATGCCTTTGATTTGAACTCCTT
>JAULKM010101038.1:0-26101 GCA_032355605.1 Rubia tinctorum | reverse complement strand
TCTGAACATCTATGATGTATAGGACTTTTGTTATCTCTTAATTGGTCATAAGGTTCCTGCAAATCAATATACTCCATCTATTTCCAGTATCCCGCTAGAACAGTGATTTAAAAAAAGTTTATGTTCTCAATTAAGTAAAAGAGTCTTATTCCGAAAATCACATTAACATTTGACCCAAAGATGTGAGATTAAAGGGATGTTATTTTCAAGTTAATGATGTTAAATTTAATTTAATTTAGTTCAGCTCATTTGCTAGATTTAAATTTAATTCAATTTATTTAATTGTAGTTCAGTTCAATCCAATTAAAATTATGATAGACGGTGAAAAATATTCATTACTCCTATATCCTCTGTTTACTCTCTATTGAAAAAGTGCAAACTCTCCCACATTAAACCCACCTTAGAGGAGGTCAACGACACCATCAGATATGACTGCCACCGACATTTCTGACGTAGTTACGTAGCATCTTCCTTAGGCTTAACAAGGGGAGGGGAGGGGAGGGGAGGGGAGGGGCGGGGCGGGGAGGGGGTGCAGACTATGATACCTCCATACCCATACCCATCTAAAAAAATTTATACCCAAACCCGTGACATCACTCATAGCGGGTACAACATTAAGATCCACCTCCATTCCATCGAGTATTATCTAAAATCCACCCACCCCATCACTCACTTGAGTCTCCACACTCCTCTCAAATCCATTATACGCACCCCATTTATATCTCCAAAAAACACTTAAATTTTTACTTTTAAATGAATAATTTTAATATTAAAAATTTAATAATATTTACATGAAAATATTATAAGAGAAACATGTGCATTATGGATAAATAATAGTTTATAATATAATAAATTAGTGTGTAAATAGCATGTATGGTGGGGCGGGGACAGGGTGAGATGAGTATGAACTAATATCAATGTCTGACCCAATACACATGAGGGGCATAAATTTTCATACCCATACCCGCACCACCCCCACCAAAACTACATCTATACCCGCCTTATTGGGGTAGATGCGGGGCGGATCTCTACCAAAACCCCCATTCCTAGGCTTAACTCAACCTCACCACCAACCACTCTCACCAAACATCACTAGCTGCTATCCCGCCCCCTCAACTGGCCGATCAACTCATAGTCCATTATATTTCGGCCTCTCTATCACGGTCGGTTGTTGCAATGGCAGCTCCACGGTGGCCGCGAGTAAGGGTATTCGTAGGTCCAAGACCGCACCGGAACCATTAGGACTGGAATCTGTATCATGAAAAGGCTTGGACCGGCAACCAGGCCGGTTAATGATTATTTAGGACCGGGACCGGACCAGAATTATTTCAATTTTGGACCGGATTTTAGTAAACTTTATACTTTTACAAAAATAATTTGGTGTTGAAAAAATTCAATTAATTTTTTGTCTTAAAATGATAGTAAAGTAGAGGATATTAGAAAAAAATTTACCTCAAAATATGGAAGAAATACTATCACATCGAAAATAAATAAACTAGTACATAAAGTTAAATTATAAATGCATAAAATATATACATAAGAGTAAGTTACTAGTTCATCCGGTCCGGACCGGAATCCTGAATCTTAAAAACTTGAACCGAAGACCGGACCAGAATTCTATATATCCGGTTCTGGTCTTTATATCCCGATTCGATTTGATCCATGACTGATTCATGAACATCCCTAGCCGCGGGGGAGATCAGACACGTAGCTTCTCACATATGCGTCACTCGAGTGAACGATCCTTAGCAATTATGCGGTTGGGTGGCAGATTTTATTATCGCATATGGTCTCACACTCGCCTGATATTCAATGGTAAATTTGGAAATTTTCTATAGAAAATAGCAGTCAATGGGTTGGTCACGGTGGAACGGGTCAATGGTTAGGAAGCTAAGGGGAGGAAGATTTTATGTTTCTTTTTTTCACTTTTGTTTCTATCTTTCCATTTTCTCTCTCTTGAGTCGAACCACTGAACCACCACTGCTCTTGCATCACAAAGTTATAATTTCCACCGATGAAGGAGAAATCATGACACAAACTCCGTTGATAGCTCAATGGCGATGTTCTCTGGTCAAGAGTGGAGTTATGGTGGGTACATATTTGTGGCATCAGTGTAGATCATATCTACACAAGTTGGATTGTTTTAATGGTTTTTAGGTTTGGTTAGGATTTAATGTCACTACTGCGAGTCACACAAATCGCCGAAAAAGGATAATCATCTCCTCCTTCTACTTATTTCCTATCCGGGTAAGATTTGGACCGGTTCAAGCCTATTTTTGAGTTTCGGGTTGATTGTCTGGTCTGACACCGTGGGTAAGGTCGGCTCAAGGTGGACCGTGCAACAGAAACCAAATATGCAACAAGAATTTGATCTAAGTGTAGTTCTCAAATAGTCAAAAGAGTTTAGATGTATAAATTTATAATTTTTAGTTCCTTTTTGTAACGAATTTATCCCTTCTCATATTGTAATAGAATTTATTCACTGTAAATAGCTATTGTTAATCTGATCATTAGTATAACGGGATGACTCCCCTAAAACTCTCACCATTTGACGGTTGTAATTTTTAATCTTTTTTATGAAATAATTATTAGTTCGTTTTAAGTTTTTGGTTAATACTTTTCAAGTCAATTTATTTCAGTTCAGCTCATAGAAAGTGATCTTATTATATTTCTAGTATTTTAACTTCTTGAAAATTTAAAAACTGTTTAATAAAATATAAGCATGAGTTATAAAGTGATACATAGAATTATTTAAAATAATTTTTACAGTCCCTCAAATCTATTCAGAAAAATTCATTTCATATTCTAATAGAACATAATTATGAAAAGCAATTTTTTAAATGACACTAGTAGAGAAAGATTAATTAAAGGTAGCGTTAAAAGGCGGTTCCATCAAAACCGCCTTTAATTGAGGTTCGGAAGCACTTCCGAGTTCGAAAGTCCCTTTAAAGGTGGTTCAAAATTAATTAAATGCGGTTCCGACTTTAATGACGATTGATTAAAGGTGGTTCCACCTTTAAAACAACATTTAATCGAGGTCCGGAAACATTTCCGAACTCGGAAATGCTTTCCCACCTCCCATTTTTATTTTAAAGGCGGCTCTACATTTAAAACCGCCTTTAATGGGCTCGTTTTTTTGCCAATATAGCTGAGCCCATACTTAGGGAGTTAGGGTTTTATTCCTTCCCATATCTCCCTTTCCTTCTTCCATATTTAAACTCTCTATCCACCCCTCCGTCTTTACACTCAGATCCGTCGTTCGCCTCTCCCTCCCACCATCACCTCACCCCTCCGCCGCTCCAGCCCCACCTCCACCTCTCCAGGTCGCCTCCCTCTTACCTCCTTCCACCGTTCGCCTCTCCTCCACCGTTCTCCGTTCACCGATCCTCTACTGTTCGTTGTTCACCTCTCCTCCATCATCTGACGTTCACCGCTCCTTCATCGTCCGACGTTCGTCGCTCCAATTCCCTCCACCATCCTTGAAGCTCCAGTCCCTCACGCCGCCATCCTTGAAGCTCCAGTCCCTCCATCACTGAAGCTTGCCTGCGCCGTGCCGCCTCCACTGGCCGCGTCCCTTTGCATGTCGATTAGGTTTATTAATGTTATTTGTTGATGTTAATATATGAAAGTGTGTTGTTTTTTCTTCTCCGAGATTAGTTGGTGTATTGGAAGGTCAGTAATAGTTTCCGAGTTCGGAAACTATTTCGTACCCAATTATATGCGGTGTTTGAACCGCCTTTGATAGATTTTAAGGTGTTTTCTCTAGTTCGATAGAACCGCATTTAATCACCCATTTCTCCACTTGTGTGAGACAAAAGGATGAGTGATGTTGTATCAAATTACTTCTTAGTAGAATAAATGAGGTAACCGTTTGAATACTTTATAGGTAAAGCATTGGGAAAGACCACATTTTCATAGGCATATAGAAAGACGGGGTTGAATTAGAATTATAGAAAGGTAAAAGGTTTTAATTGCAATATTAAAAATTTATCATGCAACATTTAAGAGTGATAGGTTTATGAATCGATTAATACAACCCGAAAATTTTATTTTGATTTCTTTAAATTTACAATTTAAACCTTGGTCTTTCCATAACTTATGGAAAGACTGTCGTTCAAGAGACGAACTCTACTTTATATATTAATAATTTATTAACTTACACAATATACAAAGCCTTACTTTAGATCGTCTAATCAATAGACTAATTATAAACGTAACTAATATGATGATTTTATGTTTGTTTTGAGAAACTTATAATACATATCTTGAAATATAAATAATTAAAGTTATCAAAACGAGATTTTTTATGATTGATCTAACCATTAGATGGTCTAACAAGAGACTTTCCCCACACAATGCGATTTTTAAAAAACTTAAAACGCAAACAGTATAACTAGAGGAATAGTGTCAATATAATTAACCATCATTAGTGAAGGTTCTTTTGGTAGCAAAACCCTGTTTCCCAAACATATTTACAAAACCCCTTTGGATCGATTTATAGAGATAGGACATAAAATTAAGAAATGATGTCTTAGACATAAATGGCATGGCATCCACCCAACATTATGATAATACTATCTCCTTTCGTTTGGATTCTTTTGTTAACATGATATTATGTGTAGTTATAAGAGTCCAAAAAAAATGTGGATATCTACTCCTCAACTTCGATGGTTTTATAAAGAGATTACTGTTTCAATGACATAATTTTTCACAAATAATGAAACATAATGTTTAAAAAAATTAATTGATTGAATATGAAAAGATTAATATAACTACGGGGTAGAATATAGTTTCTTAAGTATTACCCGATTGATCAACAAATTTTTAATTGTCATGAAATATATCTTCTTTTCTTGAAAAAACAGAAAATATTTCATGATATTTTTTGGAAAAAGATAATGTGGAAAGATATAACTTAATTATGAAAAAGGCTTGTAAAATAGATCAAGACAAAAACTAGTAATCATCGTGATCAGGTGCACTCGAATGATCACAAATTAAATTACTTTATTTGATTTTTCATCCATGAGAATCATGAGTTGATACCTGGGAACTCCAATCATATTCTCCCAAATTAACTTACAAAGCGTGTGGCTTCCAATGATTAAAACCACTAACCCCTACAAAACAACCTAGTATTCCCCAAAATTAATTACTATTAAAATGCAATTTTCATAATTAAGCCACGCAAATCAAGCAAAACAGGGATATAATTCGTATCGTATTCCACGAGACAGGGATGGAAAAATTTTAAGGTGCACCTTCCATTGATGGTGGATAGGACGGGAATATTAGTTCACATTTGTTCATTCCCGTTTCTTTCCACTAAACCTGTTATGTATCTACTAATTTTGTAGAAAGTAAATTATTATTTATCAACAATGAAAATATCTTGTCAATATTTTTTTTCATATAACTAACTACCTATTAAAATATTGTATTTTACAATTAAAAACTACATATCAGACTGCGGGTGAAAAACACCTACTGGAGGTGCAATTTGCTCGATCATGGGACGAGGTCGTGGTCGGTCGTGGAGGAAGGTGGCGCTACCGGTAGTCAACTGGAGTAGTCCGAAGTAGATGGTTGCTGCTACGATTATCATTCAACGGGAAGAAAAGGTATTGTGCGTGGAGGAAATTGAGGAGGTGGAGGATTTGGGTCAAACTGAGGAAGAGAAAGACACAAAAGAGGTGATTCCTACCCTTGTTGTATCTGAGGTAATTCCGACAATTGCCGTGAAGTCTGATTTGGGTGTTGGTGAAAGTACGTATATAGTATGAGTGGATGTAATTAGTGGAAATATGAGTCAGTCTAATGGTTTGAAAATTGGATATGTTACTCTGAAATTGATTGATGGTGAGATGGCAGTGGAAATTGAACCTGAGGATGTAGTGGGTGAACTTGAATACTGGAACTCTGCCCTAATCACGTATGTATTTGGGGGTAATTTGACGATGAATTCGGTAAAGACGTTTATGTCTAAATTCTGGGCATTTGTGGCTATACCGAAACTATTATATAATGATGAATGGTATTTTATCATGAGATTTTGATCTAAGGATGATAGGGACATGGTGCTGAGAAAGGGGGCTCTATACGATTTACAGTATGGCTGTGTATCTTCAAGTCTGGAAACCTAACTTCTTACTGAGGAATGATACAGTCAAGACTATTCCCATATGGGTGAAGCTTCCAAATCTGCCATTACACTTATGGGGTTCAAATAGCCTAAGTAAAATTGGTAGTGCTGTTGGAAAATCACTATTTAAGGATGAATGCACAACAAACAAGTTGATGATTTCTTATTCAAGAATTCTGGTGGAGATTGATATTTCCCAGAAAATTATGGAGTATGTCAACATAAAGGATATGGATGGGAAGATTATTAAATATGAGGTTCAACTGGAGGGAAGACCATTGTTCTGTGAAAGATGTCAAATGGGTGGTCATATCTGTAAGGAGCCTGAAAATATAACCAAAATCACCCAGGTGCGGCAACCAAAAATAGTGGGTAAAACTGATACATGGGATAAAATGGTGAACTGTGCCAAGGAGAAGTAGACAACTGATGAATGAATTACAGTTGTGAACAGTAAAGGGGAAAATGGCAACATAGATATAAGCAACAATGGGGGGGGGGGGGGGGGGGGAAGGCGAAATCAATCTCAAGTGGTGAATATGACACTGGTGATATGGAAAACAAAAGTGCAAAGTTAACCAGTTCTGGGAGAATGAAGGCTAAACATGATTCAGGTGGAGAATTTGGTATTGTTGGGAGTAATGAAATGAAACCCTTAGAAGTTTGGAGGGACTCTGGGGGTATCCATGGGTTTATCCCATGATTATCTCATGGAATTTAAGGGGGCTAAATAAAGCAGCAAAACAGTTTGAGATTATCTCCCGTCTCAAAGGAATGAATGTTATACTTGATGTGTTGTTGGGGACAAGAGTTAAAGAAGAAAAATGCAAAAAACGGTTCGGAGGATCTTTTGTGATATTGGGAATTCAAAGATAATTATGAGAAACATCCTAATGGTAGAGTTTGGGTTTTGTGGGACAAAGAAAGGATCGATGTTCAGAAAATCTGTGCAACAGACCAAATGATTCAATGCTTGGTGAAAAGTGGGGAAGGTGAAGTTATGTTCTGGATAATGGCAATATATGTGGGTAATCAACTCAGTCAGAGAAGAAAATTGTGGGAGAGTATAGAGACATCACAAAATCAGGTTCATGGCCCATGGATTCTGATAGGTGATTATAACAATGTACTCAAAACTGTGGACATAGTGGGTGGGAGTGAAGTTCAACCTACTGAGTTTGTTGATTTGGAAAGCATGATGAGTATGGTTGGTTTGAGTGAATGTGCAAGCAATGGAGATTATTATACATGGTCAAATCTACATGTAGATGGGGTGATTTACTCAAGGATAGATGGGCCTGGGCTAATAGTGAATGGTTTCATAAATTTCCTGATGTGTATGTGGAGGTCTTAGAACCTGGGATATCAGATCTTGCACTGTTGTGTGTTAAGGTTGGTGGAGAAAAGAGGTTGAAACATAAACAATTTAAAATTTTGAACTGTTTATTGGAATGGGAGGAAGTTAGGAGAGCTATGGAATAAAGCTGGTGTAAAACTTTGAAGGGTCGGCCAATGTACAGAGTCTGGGGAAATTAGTGAGATTGCAGAAAGATTTATGGAAATACACGAGCAATTAAGAGGCACGAAAGTTAAGCTTGAATTGGCAAGGGAGGAGTTGAAGATAGCTCAGAAGGACTTGATCAATCATAGATTCGAGAAGGTGAAAATTGAAAGGGTGATTGATTGTATAAAGGAGGTTCAGAAGTGGGGTGATATTGATGATAAAGTGGCAAAGCAATCTAAGGATGAATGGTTGAAACTGGGTGATGACAATAACACATACTTTTATGCATTGGTGAAGTCCAAAAATTAAATGTCGGGATTGCATAAAATGGAGAAGGAGAGTGGAGAAATTACAACAAAGCAAGAGGATATGGAGGCTGAAATCCTTGAGTTTTATGAGAAGTTAGTTGGAAGATCTGATGGTAGAACAGAAAGGGTGGATATGGAGGTGATCAAAACTGGAAGTATACTGAGCAATGAGGCTAGAAGAATTTTATCAGCAGATGTTGGAAAACAGGAAATACTAATAGCTTTAAAAGGGATTGGTGACCTGAAAGCTCCTGGATGGGACAGATTCAATGAAATTTTTTAAAGCTTCATGGAGGTTAATAAAGGATGACATTATGGAGGCTATGGAAGAGTTCTTCACTAAAGGTAGAATGTACAAAGTTGTTAACTGCACTTTGGTTACATTAATTCGTAAGCATCCAACAGCTAGAAAAGTTAGGGAGTTAAGACCTATTTCTTGTTGTTCTACACTCTATAAAATAATTTTGAAGGTACTGACGAACAGGCTCAGTAGGGTGATAAATGAGATCGTGCAGGAGAACCAAACAACATTTATACCCGGGAGATGTATTCACGACCATATAATGCTTGCTTATGAGCTGATTAGGGGTTACAACAGAAAAAATGGAGGACAGAGATGCACCATACAGATGGATATACAAAAAGCATACGACATAGTGGAATGAAGTACACTTGAGGATATTCTAAGGGGTATGGGGATGCCTGATAGGTTTGTTGAATAGATAAAGATTTGTGTTTCGACAGTATCTTATCAGTACATTGTTAATGGAATCCCTACTAGAATTGTTGAAGCGAGGAGGGGGTTGAGGAAGGGGGGTCCATCATCCTCACTGCTATTTGTTATTGTGATGAAGCATATGTTCAGGTGTGTACATGAGATTAGCAGAAAGCAGGGATTCAGCTATCACCTGAAGTGTGATCATTTACAAATTATCAACTTAAACTTTGCAGTTGATGTGCTGCTTTTTTCTAAAGGGGAGATTAAATATGTGGAAGCCTTTATGAAGGGTTATAGAGGGTTTAAAAGTTCAACAGGACTGAGAGTGCGCAAGAACAAATGCAAGGTCTACTTTGGCAAGGTTGAAGATGAGCAAAGGAAACTAATACTGGAGGAAATGGGGTTTGAAGAAGGTTCCTTGTCGTTTCGATATCGGAGGGGGGGGGGTACCTTTTTCAAGCAGGAAACTCACAGTACAATTATGTCAGCCATTGGTGGGAAAAAAATAGTTGATAGAATCAAACACTGGAGGTCGAAGCTGCTAAGCTATGTAGGGAGATTGCAACTGGTTCAAAGTTTACTATTCTCTGTTGCTAACTACTGGTTACATGTATTTCCACTACCTAAATCAGTTTTAAAAATTATTGAAGCTCTGTGTCGGTCTTTTATGTGATCAGATGATTAGAGTTTGATCAGGTGTCAGAGTGTTGTGAAGAGAATTGATGAATTGCTGAAGCAAAAGAAAAAGAGCAGATTCAATACAAGATTTGTTTATGATAAACTAAAAGAGGAGCAGCCAGGGGTTGTATAAAGCAGGCTACTTGAAGGAAATGTAGCAAGACCGAGAGCCAGGTTTGTTTTGTGGTTGTGCTGCCATAAGCGTTTGGCTACGAAAGATCGGTTGAGAAAGTATGGTATAGACGTGGATAGAAAATGTGTATTTTGTGAACATGATGAGAACCTTAAACATTTGTTTTCGAATGCAAAGAGATGAAGATGGTCTGGAAAGAAATTCTTCGATGGTTGCAGATCCGGAAGAGACCAGAAAACTGGGATGCAGAATTGGAATGGCTGAGAAGACGTTGTAGAGGTAAGGGATGAAGAGCGAAGATGCTAAAACTTGTTGTGGATGAAACTATATGTGGTGTATGGCAATGGAGGAATGGAAAATGTTTCAAGAACAACCCAAAAGAAATTGATGTAATTAAACTAACTCTTGAATGTATAGTAAGTAGATGTTGGATGAACCCAAAACTAAAAGATAAATGTGCTAAACTTATGGTAGAGTTTGATTAGTTTGATAGGAGAGTTTGCAAGTTGAATGAATGTATACTGTTTTGAAGGATTAATGAAAGTTAATACGTTCCAAAAAAACTACCTATTAAAATTTTAACACTAAGATTAGCATAATAAAATGTATTTTAGATGTTTATGGAGATATTGTTGGGTGGGTACAATGTTTTTGAAATGGGTAGGGGAACCTAAGTGGGTAGTGGGGCGATGAGGAATTTTATAAAAAATGCGATGGGATGAGGGTGAATTTTAATATTGTACCGATCATGGGTAATGAGACAAGTATATATTTACACGAAATTTTTGACGGATATATATGGAAGGACCATAATTTGCACTCACCCCGCCCCAAATCCCAATGACCTTCCTAGTGAGAAACGTAATTTACCAAGACCAAGTGCACAATCTACCTCTCCGCCGCACGTCCTCCCTTTTCTTTCTCAAAAACTTTATTTTTCAATCTTCTTTTTCATATCATAGGTAGATGAGGAAACCGTAGGTTTTTAAATTTATATTCTTTGAATGTTTATTGAAGAAGTGTGGAATCTGTTTTCATACATTAACATTGTTATTCGACTTGATAGATTAGAACGATTAGTTCATGACGATCATTCGATTAAGATGCTCACGTCGACGTACTGATCATGTGTTCGTGGTTCTATTTGTGTTTTTGCATTAGGAGTCTTATTTATTTAGATGTGTCGATTTTTGTTTTTCAAATTATTTGCAGTGATATTGCTATGTGATACGTTTCTCCCTGCAAATGACCATGATTTTTACAAGAGATAAGTTAAAATTTCAACGACGATATTACGGGCTTTAATTAATCTCTGATCTAGTGCAAACAATTCGATATGATTAACATATAATTTATATATTTTGCAATAATTTATATATATTATTACTGGAATATAATTATATTAGATGTTGATTTCATTTATTTTAATTATTTTTGAGCATTTTTTTCCTGGCAAAATCTTTGGAAAAATCATATTTTTCATAGGCATGTGAAAATACGTGGTTGAATTAGAATTATAGGAAGGTAAAAGGTGTTAGTTGCAATATTAAAAATTCATTATCAACGTACATTAGTTATAAAATTTATGACATGACTAATGCAACCTGAATATTTTATCTTGATTTTTTTTTTAATTTGCAGTTTAAACCTTGGTCTTTCCATACCTTATGGAAAGAACATCTTTCAAGAGACAAATTCTTTTTTCCAACAACTTAAATGATTGGTTTTCAAAGGAAAAAAAATCAAGTAGACAGTGCCAAATCTTTACTTTCCGTAAATTGTACTGAGTGTATATGGCAGAGTTGTGCTTATAAGCAAAGCTGACTTAATTTGAAAACAGGGGGGACCAACTTCGGCTTTCCTCCCAAAAATAGTTTTTGCTTTCAAAATAAACTATTTTTTAGAACTTTATCAAACGCTAAGGCCATGTTCTCAGGTGTTTATCAGAACCGATCAGAACCGATCTGAACTGAACTGATCTGATCTGATCTGAACTGATCTAATATGAATTGAATTGAATGTAAAATAAGTGTGTTGAAAATAGTAATGTATGACCAAATTAAGTTAATTTTGACCAAATTAAATTCACGCAGAACTGATTTTAACTGAATTGAAATGAAACGAAACGAAACAGGCAAATTCCAGTGTATAGGACCTAAGTGCTTATAAGCTTTTCCAAACACAATTGTACCCTGGATAGCTCTTGCATCTTATCCTCATAAGTAATTGAATTTCCTAAATATATGGATATTTCTTGAAAACATGGATAATGATTTGTATTTATTTTAAATACTAATATGAATGACTGGGGATATCACTTTTATTTTATTCCATGGACACCATATCCTGATGGTTTACTTTCACACCTATCGGTTACAACTACAAGGGATATTTTCGATCATTCTACTATTTAAGACTTATCAAGGTGACTGTCAATTTAATTCTATTGGATGAATAAATTATATTAGGTAAAAGTCAACATGGATATATACTAACTTATGGTTAAGCTCATGTCAAATCCATTAATTATAATATCTTTGCAACTCGATGTCAACCTATCGAGCAATAAATTCAAGCTGGGATGATCTCCTCAAGCCATAAGGAATTGTATGAGCCGTCTAAATAATAAATTACATTAACTGCTTTGATTAGTGATGATATATTGACTAAACCTTCGTTTGGGCCAACGAGAGAAAATAATAATTATGTGAGCATTTTGAGTATGGGCATGTGTGAGTCAAATGAAAATTTGACAAGTATTTATTTATAGTTAAAAATAAAGAGAAAAAAATGGGAATGCACTTAACTACAACAATAAATGGACACTTGTCATATTTTCACTTGACCCACACTTAGGCCCTATTCTCTATAGTTTATTTGGATTTCAGTTCAATTCAATTCAGTTCAGATCAGATCAGATCAGTATATTTTTATTTTTATTTTTATTTATTTCAGTTCAGTTCAATATATTTATATTATTTCACTGCAATATATTTATATTTATTTTAGTTCAGTATATTTATACTTATCTCAGTTCAGTAACTACAATCAACAAATAAAACTTAAATATTAAGATAATTATTAAAATTGAAAAATGAAATATTACAAGTCCATATATAAAATAAGAACAAAACTATTTTTTTACTATGAGCATTTTCATTTTTGATATGAAAGTTCATGTTATCGAGAGTTAATCTGCACTTGAGTTCATTTGAGTTTAGTTCAATTCAATTCATTTAAGTTAAGATCAGTTTAATTCAGTTCACTTCAACATGAATGTTTATAATTTAGCTTAATTTAGTCATATTGTTACTATTTTTCAATACACTCATTTTAAATTTAGTTCATATCAATGCAGTTCAGTTCAATTTAAATCAGTTGAGCTCAATGTTGTTCAATTTATATTAGTTATTTTCGTAAATATTTGTCTTTTTACACTATTTTAAAAGGATTTTATATTTTGATATTTTAATCATGTATGACAAGAAATAAATTTTTTTAAAATATTGTAAATAAAATTTAAAATATGGTAAATAAATTTTATTTTGGTTAACAAATATTTTTTAGAATTAAATTACAGTTTTTAGTTCACTATATTTAAAATTATTTCAATTCAGTTCAGTTCAGTATATTTATATTATTTTAGTTTAGTTTAGTATATTTATATTATTTCAGTTCAAATCATATGAGATCAGATCATATCAACTCCAGAGAGCGGAGCCTTACACATACTCAAAATTCCCACATATTTTTTTTATTGATGGGCCAACTAGTCCAACCCATAAAAGGAAACTCTAAGAGATTAAGAGGTAGTGGGGTCCACGAGGATGAGTTATCATCGGGCCTCACTACTAGATGAGGAAATGAACTAGGTCAGCAAAACCCCCATGGAGCTGCAAGATGGCTTGCTAGGAAGCAATATCTCTTATAAATCAATTTAACATCTCAGTACTACACACTTACAGGGAAGGAAACTCAGTGGCTCATTGCCTAGCAGCTCTGAATGGAAATCATCAACAAAGACATCTTTGGAGGGAGCCTTCAATCCGGAGAGCGATAATGCAAGACAAACTGAGGTTACCGAATTTCAGATTCGCAATGCAGTGATCATGCAGGCCTTGACCAGAAGTTTAAATTTTGAAGATCTACTTCTCATCAAGTTGGACACAAGGATAATCTAAGATACTTGTACTGGACGACAGTACTGTTCACCTGGCTTAAGAAACTAATGACACGAGGGGTGGAGTTAGTTTCTATAAGAATCGTGAACATTAATCTCCTCTGTAATTATCTAGTACTTTTAGGAATTAGAGGTCTTCACGACTTTAGATTCCCTCTCATTGTTTTTGGAAGTGTTCAAGAGTACTTCTTGAAATTTTGTAAATTATCTGTGCATTAACAGATCAATGGAATCTTGGGTAGCCAATACATACCCCCGCTATGGCGGTTTTGTGATTAATAAAATGAAAATCGTAAAAAGATTCTGTGAATATCAGTTGGAACGGAGTATATCAGATGACATATATAAGTCATAAAAAGAAGCTGCATTTATATGGAAAAATAAAAGTTGGGTGGGGGTGGGGGGTGTTGTGGAATTAAAGAAAAAGAATTTGCCAGGGTTACTCGGTTAAAGTGATGGCACTGTTTGCACTTGTAGTTTAATGTAAACTAAGCATCTGGTTTTTACTGTACGTAAATAGGGTTTTGAAGAGCGAGATAGGAGAGAATCATCATCATCATCATCATCATCATCATACATAATTCAGATCATTCACTCTTCACCATTGATACATCTTTTACACAGATATTTTTCAGTCCAGGTAGCTAAATGTTATGATTATTTATGATCAGGTGAGATGTTTATTATTATTATTTTGACTAATCAATGCCATTATTTCTCTTGAATTGTCACCTTTGCACACACCAGGCAATCCTTCTTTTTTTACACCCACGGGTGTACCCCACTGGTTGGGAGATGGGTGGATTTGCAATTATCCCAAGTTCGATCCTCGGCAATGGCAGTGTGGGGAGTTCTTGCCTGGCAATGCTCCCTTGTGCGCACCGAGGCAATACCAAAGCCCATTAGTCCTGGTGCTGGGCTACCGTGATTTACCTCTCATATGTTGGTCTGGGTGTAGGCTGGTATGGGCCGCTGAGCGCGAGCGGATCAATCGCCTTTTGCAGGCAATCCTTTTTTCTTCATCCATTCATATTTACCTAAATATAAGGCCATGTTCAGTGGTAGAAACCGATACCGGTTTCTTACCAATTAAATATATTATTTTTCTCATTCTCTCTTTCAACTAACCTTAAGAAATCACTTAAAAACCACTCATTTTCCTTTTCACAGTGGTAAGAAACAACTTTGTACTATTCACGGACCCCACTTGATTCTCTCTATCATGTTCATTAATTTTACCATTAATATTTAAATTTAATTTAATATGTCCACTCAAAATAAATTGAATGTGAAATTTAATTTTACATTTTCATTTTTAAAATTTTATTTTATTTTTTCATAAATTATCTAATAGTGTGTGAATAAATATATTTTTCAGATTATTTATCAAAAAAATTCGAATTTTTTCCGATTTTTTCAGATTTTCACAAAAAAATTCAATATTTTTCAAATCAGATTTTTTGAAAAAAATTTAAAATTAAAATATTTTTCGTTAGGGGACACGTGGCCCACTCCAGGGATGACACGTGTCCCTTGGACCGGTCAACAATGTCAAGCCCAGATTTTTGCAAGGGCTGCGCTGCTTTTGTCAAAAATGTCAAGCGCTGTTTTGTCAGAAGACCGGTTTGTTAACCGGTTTCCACACAATAAAAAATTGGTCTAGAAACCATCATTGTGGGTGTTTTCAATTTTTAGAGCGATTTTTTAACATTAAGAAAGCACCACTGCACATGCACTAATGCATCTCAAGAACCACCTATGTAGAGTTAGCTGATCATCAGGTTGCACAAGTACCACCAAGGCATTATAAATAAATGAAGCAAAGGGCAGCTAGAGAAGACAAAAGTCTAGCTAACTCTCCAAGAAATTAATGTTGATATAGGTTGCCATGCTTGATTTCCCCCCTCCACTTCTGAACAAATAATCAAGGTGGCATTGGTAGTTAGGCTCTATCCAGTTCATTTTATTTCATCCATTTTCAATTCATATCACCTCCTATAATTTCAGTTCATCTCCAACAAGTTCATTCCAGCTTCAAACATCTCCAATAATCTCAATTCATCTCCAATAATCCCATCTCAACTCAAATACTCTCATACCCCCTCCAATAATCTCATCTCAACTTCAATAATCTCATCTCAACTCTAATAACTTCCAATAATCTCACCCTACCTTCAAATAATCTCCAATAATCTCAACTCATCTACTTTCATCTCTTTTCAAAAAAAAAATCAATTCAAATTGTTATGAAATTTATTTTAAATACTAAAATTTTAGTAATTGTTATTTAAATTGGAACATAAGAATTATTATATTCATTGCGGCAATGAAAGCATGCATATTAATTTTAGTTTAAATTTATTTCAAAATTTTATGCTAACATTTTAGATCTAATCATTAACATATGTATATTATATAATTAATTTTTTATATTTAATTAATTATAATTCATTCCGCTCTATTCGTGAAATTCAATTTAGTTTAACATATGTTATTTTCTCAATTTTAATTGCTAAGGTATGTAAAATTCTAACAAACTAATTCATTCATTTGAGTTTAGTTCACATTAAATTTCATAATAATGAACCATTTTTTGTTATGGTTTTTCAAGCTTATTCAAATCATTTTTAATGAAGAATTTAGTTAATTTGAATATTTCATACTAAGGAACCATTTTTCTGTTATGGTTTTTCTAGCTTATTTAAACCATTTTTAATGAATCAATTTAGTTAATTTGAATTATGTTCAATTCAGCTCAATCCAGCCAGTTCATTTTTTTGTTAAGGCCTATTATTACTATTTTGTAACTATATTTGAGAGTCTAAAAATTCAGTTTATTATATTTAAATTTAGTTGAATTTAATATTTTAAAATATTTAAATAAGGTTCATTTCAGTTATGCCCAATTTCAGTTATTTTTGTTAAGGCCAATTATTACTATTTTGTCGCTACATTTAATTTTAATAAATTTGATTTAGTATATTTAAATTTATTTGAAGTTAGCATTTTAAATTATTTAAATAATGTTTAGTTCAGTCTTAAGTAAAATCTACTTCAATATCGTCCAATTCAACCCATTTCAGTCAATTCAGTTCAATATAGTCAAATTCAGTCCAATTTTTATTAAGGCGTATTTTTCTAACTATAATTAATTATAGTAAATTAAATTTATCATATTTAAATTTAGTTGAATATAGTATTTTAAATTATTTTAATAAGGTTCAGTTCAATCCAATCCAATTCAGTCTAATCTAGTTCAGTACAGTCCAACCAATCCAGTTTTTGTTAAGGCTTATTTTTACTATTTTGTCACTATATTTAATTTTAGCAAAATTTAATTTTTATATTTAAATTTAGTTGAATTTATTATTATAAATTATTTAAATAAGGTTCAATTCATTATATTTATATTTATTTAAATCTAGTTTAACTTCAATAATCTCATCTCAACTCCAGTCATCTCCAATAATTTCATCACGGCTCCAATAATCTCATCTTAGCTCCAATAATCTCATTCCATTTTCAACCATCTCATACCATCTCCATTTCAAGCAACTGGCTAGGACCTTACTCCCTTGATCCACTGTCCCATTTTTATGTGCTAAAGTGCACCCTTTGTCACATCTAAAACTTCACACTTTACTATTTGATGTGGAGAATTCCTTTCGAACTTTCATAACACCTAAGATCAGCTTAGTGTTCCATGCTATCTTTATGATACATGCAGTATAAGATCCCCGGAAGTCCCTGGAATTTTCCTTTGATGTTTAAATCAGTATATGAATGAAGTATATGTAATTTTGGGAAAAGATGCATTGCATGTTCTTCTGCATGTAGAGGCAAAGCTATTCATGGGCAAAGTAGGGCGATTGCGCTACCTTTTTTAAAAAAAAATATATGTTTTAAATTTTATAAGTTAATTAATATGGCCCGTCTCTTAAAACACGGTATTTTCATAAGTCAAGGAAATACCAAGATTTAAAGCGCAAATTAGAAGAAATAAAGATAAAATTTTCATGCTGTATGAATCGGGTTATAAACTTTATAACTACCACACGTTGCGTAATAAATTTTTAATATTGCAATCAAGATCTTTTACCTAATAATTCTAATTAAACCCCTTCTTTCCATATTCATATTAAAAAAATGTCTTTCCCAAAACTTTGCTTAAATAATAAATGATTTTCAACTACTGCCCTAGTTTATTTTTAATTTTAGACCCACTTATTCATCTAAATTTAAAATTTTCTCAAACTTTTAACATTACCTTCAAAAACAGAATCATCAAATTAAATTGTGACCCACCGATTTTTTTCTAGATCTGCCCCTGCATGCATGGATGAACTATTCATTCTTGAAATGTTCCGCAATTCTTGTAATTCGTGGACCATGTTTTTAGATCATGGCTTTGGTGGTAAGAACCTTCTCTTCTTCCGAGTTCACCTAGAATGGATCGCTCTATGTAAGGTGTCGCTAGTGGCGAGGTTATTTCCCTTCCCACGCACACCTTTCTTTACTCTGTACGCATGGCTCGAGATATTTTCTTTGTTTTGGACTTCATGTGTCTAAGGGAGGTGTATATCATAAGCTCCCTCCTATCCAGGGAGTCATTGCGAACTTAGAAGTCATATTCAAAATTAAATCAATAGAAAAGTGCTTATATAACCCTACTTAATTCACATAAGTGCCAATATAACATTTTGATAATTGAAAGTATAAATATAACCCTGGATAGTAAGTGTAAGTGCAAATGTACACATTCCGAAAGATTTAGGCTGGAATTCGGTAAAAAAATTATTTTATCCCTCTGGAAAAAAATTAAAAAGAAAAGAAAAAGAAGGAAATTACATTTCTACCCTCCAAAACCATTATCTTCTTCATCTTTTCTTTCTTCTCAGCTGTTATTTCTTCTATTTCTCCTTCTCCGTCATTTTTTCGTTCTCCTTCTCAACAATCCGCCACCACCTAGCTGCCCTAACTCCACCCAGCTCAACAATTCCACCACGACCAAGTCGCTCTAACTCTATCTCGCTCAACAATTCAACCACCATAATTCTGCCTAAAGCCTACCCAAAACAACCCGCCAGGTACCCCAATGGCTTCGTAGTCACACATCGGCATCACCTAGTTCTGCAGGCTGGGGCGGCTCAGCCTTCTTGCAGATCGAGCACCACTAACGGATGTGCAACTCAGTCGTCCATCACTGCAGTAGCAATAACAGAGCCACCCAAAACCTTCGCAATAGACGAGCGTCCACCACTGCAGCTGAGCGCCGCCATCCCTCCGCTATCGCTTTCCATCAGTGCAGCCACATTGGTCGAGCAACATTATCCTAACGTCGCCTCTTCACTGGTCATATCCAAAGGCGGCATTCCTCCACTGGAAGTCTAGGTGGAAGCGCCACTGGAGCCAGCGAGCGTCTCCGCGGCAGTCCAACTTTCACTAACAATGAATTCATTTCCGACCTCGCTTACGAACTCATATTTAGCGTTCATTGAATCCTCAACAGTCATCTTTACGAGCAGGTGGTGAGGCTGGCTGGAGGGGGGGTGGTAGCGCTAGCTCCAGTGATGAGAGGGTGGTGGGAGGGTGAAATTTTGTGATGTCGAGGATGGCTGCGTGAATGGGTGGCAGGGCGACGTCAACCTGGTGGTGGTGGTGGTTCCCTGAGGGAAAAATGTCCTAACATTTTTTTGGCTTTAGGTCAACTAGCATTTCATGTGCGATCAATATTGTAAACACTAGAAATGGTGTCTTAGGGTTATATTGGTACTTTCATCAACTAGTTAGGGTTGTTTTTGTACTAAAAATTATCTGAGAGTTATATTAACACTTACTTAAGTAGGTAGGGTAATATTTGTATATATCCCTTAAATTAAAGGATATTTAATCATTAAATGTGCATTATGGGGTTTGTAATTGACGGCGTAGTGAGTACTGTGTCCTTGGTTAAAGACAATTGGGAATCTATAGCGATTATACTTCCACTAGGTTAATATAAAAAAGGGTTTAATCTAAACTAGTTTTACTTTCGTTTAAAATTTTCCTGCTTTAAGATTAGTCCTTGCTCTTAGGTATTAGTTTCCTTCCTTTGTCTAGTGTCGAAATGGCCAACTGGAGCATTTTGGCCTTTATTGGTATCTCTTTTTGGGATTTTTATCCTTTCTTATCTTCCTATGATGTTGTTTTTCCTACTATCCATGATATAATGATGTAGCCACCAACGGGCATGGTTAGTGTTTTTGAGTGTCAGCTGAAATATGGTTTAACATTTCCTATTCATGGATATTTTTTATGTGCGTTAAATTCGTATAAGATTGCTCTAGCTCAATTGCATTCTTATGGGGCGACGATAATGATTGAGTTTGAGCAGATATGTCATAAGGTCAGTGATGCCTTTAACTTAGGTATGTTTTCTGCTTACTGTCAGTTGGATATGATATCTAAAATCAAGCCTTAGATCACATTTAAACCCAAGAGCTCGGTGACTGATGTTGTAAAATGTTTGTCCAATGTGTGCGAAGGTTGGGAGCCTAGTTAATATTTTATTACTTGTAGTGATTCCAATATGATGCCATCTTGGAATTATAATGTAAGCTTAGGTTGAGAGCTAATGTGGGAAAGTAGGCTGAGTTTTCTTCCTGAAATGCGTGTGCATGTAGTGGTGGTTGAGAGACATACAGGTCGAGAAGGTACTGTGTTTTTTATTACATATTTCAATGGAAAATATGGCAATTTATTTAAGATGTTATTGTTTTTATTGCTATTATGTGTTTAGGGTCAGAGAATAACTTCCTTCCTAATTTGGGAATGAGTGTTCCTGGAAATTACCAAGTGGGTAATGGCTCTGGTCGTGGTGAAATGCTTAGAGGTTCTATTTAGAAGTTGGAACTGAAGATGATGTACATGCTATGCGAGGGAAATAAATTCCTAGCTTTGGCTCTTTGGCATGAGTTAGCCATGTTAGAAGAGGGTGGGTTGATGAAGAAGATTGTGGCTGATCAATTGATTCTAGAGGAAGGTTTTATGGCCATGTATATTGTATATTGTATTTTATTGTTGGGACTTATAGCCTTCGTGCTATTATGTATTGAAGTAATTTAGTGTTTAAGTTTTGTTTGCGCTAAGATATGCCATATTTTTTTTATTGTGTTAGTTTGGGTTCCTATGCATACGATTGATTTGGGCTAAGAAGGATAAGACCTTTTATGGATAATAGTATGAAACTTTCTGAGAAATATAATGAATAAATTGATAAATATCCTAAGTCCTTAAAGCAATACTTGTTTATTCTTGGGAATGCGGATGTCACCTCGTGGTCCTATGAGGTGTCATATATTCTTTCTACCGGATAATAATGGATTTGAACATGCATATAACTTAGTGATGCAAGGGTAGTTAATTCTAAATCGTTTGCTACTGCTAGTGGGGGTATGCCAAATCGAGGTGTGAGTGTAAAGTTTTTCTTATGGTTGCGAATTGTGTTCTAGTGAAGTATAGTGATGGATTAAGCTTTCATATATGAGATAAAACCTTATTTAGCTGTTATTTTGTTGTGGCTAATATTAGGAATAGGTGGAGTGTTATGTGAAGTGATTGGGTTGGACGATAACCTCAAGGTCCTATGGGAAAGGTGTAGGCTTTTGTTTTACTAGTATACTTAGTTATAAAAGAATTGGTAATATTGTAGGGGTATAAGGGATGTAATCTTGTTTCCTTTTAAGTTATCGTTGTTTATTGGTTTCGTACGTTGGGATGTGATTTGTGTGGTTTGTGTGTGAAGCGGATTGGAGTGCTTCTTTTGTCGCTAGGATGGTGTTTTTCCAAACGTAAGAAAATTTGCCGTTTCCTTTCTACTAATGTGTCTAATGTGTAATGTGTATGTTCATCGTGTGTGGAAAGCAAGTAAAATTAATGCTTATGTCACAAGATTGGTGGTTTTCCAAGCGTATGTGAAGCCGCAGTCTCCCACCTGCTTGTATGGTGTGTAATGTGTAATGTGTATGTGCATTATGCGTGCAAGGCAAAGAGGAGAACTAATTGTGCAGCGAGGATGATGGTTTTCCAGGTATGTACAAAGCCACAATTTCCCTTCTCATCGTGTTTGTGTAATATGTAGGTGCATTGTGTGTGGAAAGAGATGAGAAAAACTACATGTGTCGCAACGCTGGTAGTTTACCAGGCGAATGAGACCCCGCGATCTCCTCACGATTTGTGTTTTGCGTGTGTAATTTGAGTAATTTGTATGAGAAGCAAGGAGGAATACTGCTTGTGTCACAAGAATGGTGGTTTTCTAGATGAATGAAAAGTCACAGTCTTCTCTCTGTTTGTGTGTTGCGTGTGTAATGTGAGTTATTTGTATGAGAAGCAAGGAGAAGTACTGCTTGCATCGTGAGACTGGTGATTTTTCATAAAAATGTAAAGTCGTGAGTGTTCTTTCTGTTGTATTTGTGTGTTTAATTTGGTATTTTTGGGCAAACCTACTAATTGTTTTTCTCTTAGGTTCACTCAGTGTATTATTAACGTTTTCCAGTTAAATTTATCTGTGGGTTGACTAATCCTTAGAATTTTCTAGTTTTCAAGGCTTAAGTACGGTTTCAGATAGATGTGGGTAGTTATAAAGTTGCTACTTTCTAGGGAATATCATAATGGTATTCCGTTTTCCTATGCATGTATTAATTCTATAAAAGGGGAATTATATCAAGTGGACTATTCAGGTGTAGTATGTTTGTTCTTATACTGTGATGAGTTATTCTATAGGTATGTCTTTATTGTTAAGCTAAGTTGGTTGTATTGTTACAAAAGTTGTTGTGGATGTGTGTAAGTTATAATGTTCTCCTAATAATTATGGTTAGGAATTCTTGTGGCCTTGACGTCTTTCCTCATATATCTTGTTGATCTATCAGTAATTTATCTAGGATGACTTATTTGAAGGAATTATCTATGTTACAAGTGACACAGATTGGGGTAACATCCTTTGTGGGATTTTTTAAGGAGGTTCTTATGAGTTTGTAAGTGTTTTGTTTAAACTCATTACTTTATCTGTTTCCAGGGTATGTGGCTGATATCATTATTTATTACTTCCAGGATAGGTGATTGGGATTAGTGAACTAGGGGTGGGGGATTGATAGGATATTTCCCTTGCCCCACCCTACTTCAACGAGGGTCAAGGAATACCGAACGGAGAAGAATACTAGGCTTGCTTTGGCTTGGACCTAGGGGATAACTAGGCTACATGGCCGACGAGAACACTTGACTGGCTGTTTGTGTTCATTCTACCATGTGACAACAGGGTAAAGTATATAGGCATGAAGAGTGCCTACACTTTATAAATTCTCATTTTTAGGTCGAGCATTACCATGGGGGCGCATTTATATGCGACGTTGATTTTGCCTTCATCGTAACCTCACCTATGGTGCAGATCTGGCAGTTTCAGGGATCTGCGCCATGTTGGGTTGACTTATGGTACTGGTTTATACTTATTTACTATGTAGAAGTTTTCATGCTACTCTTAAATTTGTTAAATGTTTAAGCTAGATTAAACTAATTAAGGAAGCAACAAAGGATACAATCAATCCTTTTGCTTTTCTTACAGTTTTGTAACCTCCGTGTTAGATTTCAAATGTAATTTTTACTAGAGTATTGATTTATGTTTTATTTGTGCTTATGACAATATTTATTCCATACCTAGTTGGGCATTCTAATCCTACGTTCTTTGTGGGTAAACACATTCTGCTTATTAAGAATCAACTATAAATCGTTCAGAGTGGTTGTTTGTTTTTTACGTACTTGGGTAGAAACGTACCTTAGTTATGATGATGTAATGTTGCATTGTATTTATGTTATCTTACTAAACCTGGTTTGCTTTGCTGCTTACATCTAATCTTGCATGTTTGAGGTTTTTCCAATTATCCTTGGTTCCTTTCTTCGCTTTTTTAACATCCCGCCTTTTCAAGGCTAATCTGGTTCTTCTTATGGCTAGATTTGTCAGCGTCGTGTATTTCTGATGACCCATCCTATAATTGTTTCTCTTTGCTATTTCTCTTTGCCATTGCAGCTTTGCTCCAATGGCCTTGTGTCTCATATGGGTTAACCGTCGTTTGTTCATCATATTGTTTTTCTTTAATACTTTTAGCTGCTCTCTTAGTGTTCACCTTCTTTTTTATGTAGAACTTGACCTCCTCTGAAAACTATAATAGCATGAAAAGAAAAAATTGATCGCCACTAACGCACCATTGATGCGGCCTAGTAGCATATAATTTATTATTACACACTATCCCAAATTTAACAATACCTCACATCATTGAGTCTTTCTCCGGCGAGACCGTTTCTTGGTGAGGCCAAGGACTATGTAACAAATTTGGAAAATATAAAGTATAAAGTATAAAATTTGGGGGGTTAAAATATAAATACTTTTAATTCGCGATTTTTTTTAAAAAAAACATGCAATACTTCATGGACCAAACTACAATTAATGAAAAAACCTTCTTTTCTGACGAAACACTTTATTCTCTGAAAAACCACTGGTTCCTCGGTCGCGATCCACCTGCCTGTTATTCGGTCGCATGACCTTCTTCACCGTCGCTCCATTGTCGTATTGGTCAAAATTTTCTGAATTTGCGACTAGAAATAATCATCCTCTTTGATGAATTTTCCAACTACCTTAACCGTCGTTCCACAACGACCCTTCTCTGTCCTCTTTCTCCATTGTTTCTTCACATTGTTCATTATCGTCCAATTTTCACTCAATTTTTTCTTCGTCCAATTCAAACCTCAATTGCCGTCAATCTCGAACCTTGATTTCAGCATCGTTTTCATTGCTCCACTGCTATGTTTTCCATTTGTTTGCAGCCCAGATTCATGCTAAATCCAATCAAGCTGTAGCTCTATTTCCATTGGATTCATGCCATCAGGAAGCCTGTTGTAGCATAGTGGTGATGGGGAAATTATGGGTACAATTCGGGTTAAGATTGGGTTAGGGAAAATTGATTTGGTGCAAAATCATGGGCGGGTGATGCGCTAATTTTTTATTTGTGCTGAATATATAATTTTTTGTTGGATTGATTTCATTTTCAAAAAAGTTAATCACATATAGGTGCTGGGTAAAACACCCAACAACGATTACAATAAGTGGAATAGACATCCAACATAACTAGCCTCTAGCAATGATCAACATATTGCAAAGATATTGTAATAACATGTCAACTAAACCGATCGTATGTACTTAAACAAATTAGATATCCAATAAAAACAATAACATCGCCCCGGGGATATTAACTCTCTTCCCGCAAAAATCGTGACTACTTGACAGAGAGGAGCGTATCACACATCAATATCACTGTGCAAAATATGGATCTTCTACAACTGTAACACAACTTGATCCAACCACGATTTATATAATTCTAACTATAAACACCTTGAAAATATAAAATCAACTCATCCAAATAAATGGAACCCCTAAAACAAAGATGAGTAAAATGTAAAGATGATCCCTAGTGCTTTGGAATGTGCAAATATAACCCTCAAATTTTCAAAAGTGATAATACACCCATGGCCGATTTTCAGAAATGCAGATATACCCATGGTCGGCCAAAATATGTAAACTTTTTCTTGAGTAGCTACTTTTTTCCTCTTGTTTTTTAGGGTACGACTGCGAACTTTGATGACTTTAGGTACAACCGCACTTTCAAAAAACTCGGGATATATTTGCACATAACAAAGAATTGAGGGTTATATAAGCGCTTCATTCAACAAAAATATAAAATAACCACGAACACACGATATGTTCAACCAGATCAAGAAAAATATATCGACACAAAAAACTAAATTGAGTGTATCATTATGAAAAATATGATCTAATCGTTCATGTCGAAGAACAACACTAATTTATGAAGACAAATTCCACACTTATTTAATAACATAAAAAGGAAAAAAAATAAATAAATTGTTTCTTCCTAATATATATACAACCTATGTAGTCCCAACACTGAAGTCGCATTTCCAGAATATATCGGCTTGCTAAATGCACATAGGCCAACCGCGTCGCTTTGCCAAAAAGAAACCAATCCTGAAAATAGTGGAAGTGCACTACTCATCACAATATCCTTTGTTAGACCACGATCTAGGACATGGAGCACAATATATGAGCCATGGTTGCATGATCAAGGTTCTAAAAATAAAGTCTGCGAACGCCAAACAAAGTAAGTGTGATATGAATCTTCTTGCGAAGACTCTGGTTTGCGAAATATTGGATCTTTGTTTGAACTAGGAATATTTCCCAAAACCTAGCACACACGCACGCAGCTCAAGCGTCTAGCCCGCGGGGAACACTCAACTACGACTTGCTCTCTAAATAACCCGTAGGTTTAGATCACAAGGTTTCTCTATAAGCGTCTAGCCCGCAGGGTACACTTACAAAGGATATTGAAACTTAAATAG
>JAULKM010101037.1:0-10304 GCA_032355605.1 Rubia tinctorum | reverse complement strand
GATAATTATTCGATGATCAAAGGTTGACTAGAAATGTAAACCAATTGCGCCCAACACTCGTTATAATCTTAATTACAAATTTCGTGCTTGTCTGATCTTAGTTATATTATTTTCTCTAATTGTTTGTTGATTTAGTTATATAAATATTCGTAGTGTTTTCTAAACTCAAAACCCCCCAACTTGGTTACCACACACGTAAAGTGACTTCTTTGTGTGCTTTTTAACTACGCTTAATGCTCGATAAAACTCCCTTTTACGTGGATGACCCCGACTTGCTAATAATTAATTTCTAGTAGTTAGCCGCAATTAGGGCTATAAATACTATCTTTAAGAGGCACGACGACGGCCTCCCAAATTTTGGCGCTGCTGCCAGGAAAAAGGCGTATTTTGTTGAGTGTTAATGTAGTTTTTTGTATTTTGTGTTTCTCTTTGTTTGTTCATGATTGTGCTTATTCTGTGTTTGTTTTGTTTAGAAGGACGTATTGTCTCTATTCTTGGTTTACGGTACGTGTGTATTTTAAGAACTGAGAACCTTTGCACAACGACCTCAAATTATTTGTGCTTCTTTGTTTTTTTTCTTTTGTTCGAAGTATATATTTCTTGAGTTATTGGTGTAATTCTACCGAGAATTCTTGCACTACTATTTTGATTGTCTTACTCCTCTCCCCCCTCAAATGATAAAGATTCTAACAACCTGGAGATTTTATCACTCATAACTATCCCACAACAAGGAAACAGATTCTCAGCGTTGCTAGAAGATGACAAAACAGATGAGAAGGAATCAGATAATACTGAATCAAGTTCTAGAGTGCATCAGCTGGATGCGGTAAGTTTTAAACCAATAAAAGTGAATAGAAAATCATCTGATTCTAGAAAGAGAACCCTCATTAATAGGTTAAATTAAATGAATCTTAGATCTTCCTCAAAGAGTAAGAAAACACTTCCCCATGATTAATACAAACCTAAACATTAAAGGTCTTGTCTGGAACATTAGAGGTCTAGATACATCTATAGACAGATTAAAAAAGACTAAGTAACATACATAAAATTATATTCTTATGCATCTTGGAACCAAAACACGGATATGATCATATTAATAATTATAGAATCAGGTTTAAATTTGATCACTTTCACAGTTCTACGGTTAATAACATATGGCTATTTTGGATGGATAACATCATAATGAACAGAACTTTTGTAAAGGAACAATATACCTCTGCTACTATGAGGAATAGCCTATATTCTGAAGACATGAACATTGTATTTATACATGATCCACTAACATTAAGAAAAGAAAAAACTGCGGGATGATCAGGATCTGATATCGGGGAAAAATAAAGTTTAATAGGAGATTTTTAATGCTCTGAACACAATGGATGAATATAAAGGACCTTAAAAACCAAGCACAATAAGCTTAGAGGATTTTTTAGGATTTATAACCAAAAATCAACTAACTCATATTAACACTGTAGGTAATACATATACCTGGCCTAATGGTAGGAAACCCCCCCAACAATAGAGAGACTGGATAGGGCCCTAGCTAACCAAATATGGATATAACTATTTCCTAATAGTTCAATCCATACCTTAAATAAACATACCTCAGACCACTGCCCTCTACTTTTAACCATAGGTACTGATACACCATCTTCACCAAAACCATTTAGGTTTCTTGAAGTATGGTTAACTAGACCTGAACTAAAAGAAGTTATTGAACTAAGTTGGAAATCCTCAACTCAGGAAAAAGGAATGAGAGGGCTTTTCCACAAACTCAAAAGGCTTAAACCTGAATTTAAAAATGGAATAAAGAAGTTTTTGGAGACATAAATTAAAATATTAAAAAAACTAAAGAAGCCCTTAGGATTCAGGAAATTACATATGAAAGTAGAAATTCTTTAGAGGACTTTATAGAAATAAAATACAAAAATGATAAGCTGTTAAAAGCATTAGCTAGGGAAAAGATATTCTGATAGCAAAAAAGCAAAAACAAAGTGGCTAAAAGAAGGAGATGAAAACACACAAAAAATGCATGCCTCTATTAAACAGAGGAGATTGAAGCAAAACATCACAAAAATAAAATCAACATTAGGAGCTTGGGTGGATAACCCACTAGAAATAGAAAATGAAGCCATATTTTCCTTCAATCAAATAGTGTCTGAAGAAACTGAACCTAATGCAGATTTATTTAAATCACACTTCATTAACAAGATACCTAAGGTCATTACAGAGGAAGAAAACAACAACCTACTTAGGAGACCAACCCTAGAGGAAATTAAAAGTATTGTATTCTCCCTAAACCCAAATGGGTCTTCACGACCAGATAGGTATACCCCCAGCTTCTTTAAACAGAATTGGGACATAGTAGGTAGGGATATTTGTCTTGAAACTGTGGAATTTATTGAAAGGAAAACAATTCCACCAGGCATAGAAAGCTCATTGATAGTCTTGATTCCAAGAAAAGAAATATGAATCTCTTTTGTTGATTATAGACCCATTAGCCTTTCTAACTTCATCAATAAAAAGTTTTTCTAAACTGATTGTTAATAGCCTAACTGATATCTTACCAAACATTATTTCAGATAATCAATCTGCATTCATGAATGGTAAAGAGATGGCAGATAACATCATCTACTTGAAGGAGATGGCTATTTTTCTTAACATTAAACATAAATACCCTAATTTTATATTAAAGCTAGACCTAGCAAAGGCCTTTGATATAGTTAGATGGAAGTTTTTTGGAAACTATTTTATTCAAATTTGGATTCTCTGTTCAGTTTATTAGAATTATTCTATCTAACTTAGCCTCGACATGGTTTTCTATTTTAATAAATGGAAAACCAGCTGGATTTTTTCAACCATCAAGAGGTATAAAACAAGGTGACCCCTATCTCCCATTCTTTTTAATATCTTCTCGGAAGCATTTAGAAGAAGCATCAAAATTTTCTAGCTAATTGTAAAATGAATCAATTTGTTTTGCCAAAAGATGCTATTTCCATTTCCCATTTGAGTCATGCAGATGGTACTGTAATATTTATACAGACAACTCCCCTAAATCTTACTAGATTAAAAGCTTTTCTACAAGTCTTTGAAACAACAAGTGGTCAGAAAATCAACTACAATAAGAGTAGTTTTTTATGTCAGCAGATATGTCTCTCAGTTACACACAACAATGATTAAATATAGATTAGGCATGACTAGAGGAACATTACCTTTTACCTAATTAGGATGCCCCATCTTCATAGGTAAACCCAAAGCAGTTATTCCAACCTCTAATTGAAAAATATGATGCTATGCTAAATAATTGGAAAAATAAATAGTTAAGTGCTAAGGGGAAATGGTCCTGGTTAAAACTATGATGTTCTTTGTTCCTCAGCATCTGTGGGCAGTCCTAAAACCCCCAAACACAGTCATCAAATGATGGAAACTTTACATTTAAATCTGCCTTCCAAGCGGTTTCAAGAAGGAGAAGGCCACTTAGAATCCTTAAACATATTTTGCAAAAAGAAAATCCCCATGAAAGTCTTTTGTTTTCTTGTGGAAATTAGCAAACTCTATTATGCCATTTGATGACATTATTAGTTACTCCAATATTAGTTTTGCTTCTAGATTCCCAATGTGTTCTAATTGTGATACCATGTCTCATTTCTTTACCTCATGTGAATTCTCAGTTTCTGTTTGGACTCATTTTCATAATTTATTTACTTTTATAACACCAACATTTTCTTCAATTTTTAATAGATTATCATTATATTGGTATACTAAGGGAGAAACGGCTATACAAAGCCACATTCCTACTCTGATACCTGTTTTTATATGTTGGAATTTGTGAAAAAGGAAAAACAAACTTATATACTAGGGAAAAAACTCCACATTTACTGACTATAATTGACTCTGTCAAAAAAGATATGTTTCAAGCCTTTTATGCCAACCCTGTTTTCAGCAACAATCTAGAGGATATGAACTGGTTTAACCTAGAACTTACCCATTTTTAAAACCCAAACCTATGCCTAGGATTAGAACTGTAATTTGGCAAATGTCTACTGAAGATTTCAAAGTGAATGTGGATGCATCTTGGAGCCAATCTAGCAATAGATGTGCATTGGGGGATTATTGTAAGAAACAGGACTGGTTCACTCTTTAAAGGTTTTACAAGATCTGAGCATGATGCATCTGTATTACACTCATATATAAAATCTCTCAAACTGGGCTATGTTTTTACTGTATCATTGCATTTGTCTAGCTTTAATCTAGAATCAGACAGCCTTCTAGCCATTGAATCAATAATAATAAAAAAAAAACCTCAAAAAGATCCCTGGAGAATTTATGAATAGGTTTTTGAGATTCACATGCTGCTAAAATCCACTCAGATCACCCACACTCTAAGACAGGGAAATAAAGTTGCATATTATATGGCAAGTTTAGTAGATAAAAATGCCACAACAGAGAAGGTCCTTACATTTGATGAACTTGCCCAAAAGTCTAAGGTGTTAGTGTACATGGATAAACATGGAGTTTCATCTATTAGGATGGATTGATGAATATGATACTGCTCAATATTTTTGTTTTCACATGTAGGAACACTTTTTGGAGAAAAATATCACATGAAAATGGGGAACATATTGCGGAGAAGAAATCGAGAATAGACTTGAGAACTCCTGGAGCAGAATTCATGAAATTTGGAGCAGAATTCATGGCAATTGGGGCAAAATTTTGGGAGCAGATTTATGAGTAAATTTTGTTAAAGATTAAACAAAATAAATAATGAATACCCTACCATCCATTTTGTTAAATAAAATATATAAAAAGTAAATATTTAACTTAAAATTAATTTTTTTAAATTTTAATTTAATACATATAGTGTATAAGTTAAAAGTTACAGTAAACTATCCATAACTTAAAGAGAGGTCACCCGTCATAGAACCTACTTTTTTCATAAGTTACTTAATGTTTGAAAATTTTTATTTTATTTTTTTATTTATTTTATAAAATGTGATATTTTTATAATTGTTATACTGTTTTTAAACATTGTAATTTTGAAATTAATAATAACCCCTCCGTCCCATAGAAATTGGGAAATTTTCTTTTTTGCCCGTCCAACAGAAATTGGCACAATTCAATTCTTACCTAAAGTGTCAAAAAATGAGTTGATACATTTACTATATTATTGATTGATTAAATCTATTAGTCAACTTTTCCATTACCAAAATACTCTTTGTTTATTTCTCACCAACACTTCCACCTCATTTGGAACAACTCTTAAATAATACTGCATTAATTCCTTAGGTAGTGTATGAACATGTTAAGTTTCCATTAAAAAATTTATTAAAGATCTTGAAAATTGGGATGTAATTGATGAGGTTGCATTGTAAATTGAGAGATTAACTTTTGAAAATATTTTTTTTCAAGTAATTTTAAAAATTAACGTGGAATTATGTGTGAATGACGTGTGGCAAAAATTATTTGTGAATGGCATGTGGAAATAATGACCTCCTTTAATATATAATACTAGATAACACTCATGCTTTGCACGAATATAACTTTGAATATTATTGTATAAAATAAATAAATATATATTAATATAATTTAATTAGTTGATACAAATATTAATAAATACCACTTTGGCAAAATAGCATTATCGTAATTAGCATTGTATGCTTCAAATTTCATAGAATATGAAAAATGATCAAAGTTTTGAATATTTGATTATAATATCATATCATTGCACGGTTTATGATAATTTTTTTTATTAATGCCAAACATTCTTTAAAATATATAAAATATTTAAATTACATGATAGTTTTTTACTAATTAAACTTTGTGAATTGAGTTATAAATGTCCATTTTCTTCTTCTTCTAGTAATATTTTTAATATATTGTGATTAATTGATAACATTGTGCTATTTTTTTATCCAAAAAAAGACATTCTAGAGAAGGACTTTTTATTACTAAATATTCTAGGGAAGACGGAAAAAAACCTTTCGTGGTCAACAAATATTGCACTCAATAAAAGGTTGGACATTTCCGACAATATCAGTGGCTGAACATGCACGATTAATATAATGAGGAGCTCATTTATGATGATAAAAAAATTATGTATGTTAGATCTAAATTTTTTAAATTAGGGATATTGTCGGCAATTTAATTGATTGAATTAGAAAAATATATAATATAAACTTTAAATTTTGATCCAAAACATATAAATTCATCATTTTAGATTATAAATATATAGTCTTAAATTATTAATATTTTATAATTATTAATTATACAGATTAGAGAAATTTATAATTTATAATAATCTAAATTTAATATTAAAATTAAAATATAATATACCTTAAGGCATTAAATTATTTATGAAAAATTCTTGAAAAAGACTGTTTTTCCATAGGTATATGAAAAAAACGGACTTCAAATAGAATTATAGAAACATAAAAGATTTAATTGAAATATTAAAAATTTACTATGCAATAGTTATAAGTTTATGACTCGATTAATGCAACTCAAAAATTTATCTTGATTTCTTCGAATTCGTAATTTAAACCTTGGTTTTTCCATAACTTATGGAAATATGGTGTTTCATGAGACTGACTCATTTATTAATACGATTACCATTCACATATTAATATGTACTAAAATATTTCATTTCTAAATATTAGTTAACAAATATAAAATAAAGTCGTATAAATAGACAAAGTTTTGGAAAAGAACTCATTTCCATAAGCATATGGAAAGACAGGATTGAATTAGAATTATAGAAAGATAAAACGTTTTAGTAACTATATTAAAATTTTACTTTACAATGTACAGTAGTTATAAGATTATGACTCAGTTAATGCAATTCAAAAATTTTATCTTGATTTCTTATAATTTTCAATTTAAACCTTTGTCTTTCCATAACTTATGGAAAGACCATCTTCAAAAGACAGACTTTAAGAAAAATTGCAAATAAAATTTACAAAGTGTTAAATACACCACTAAAAGTATTTACAAATAAAATGATAAGATATCAAAAATATTATTTATTATTGTTTTCTTAGTTTAATATTTTTAGGAGATCAACACTATAATCTTTTTCTCACCGGGTGTTTTAATGAGATAGTGTGATCATTTTAGTTTATTTTTATTATTATTAATGAAGCCATAAATTCGGCTATGTTGGTTTAGAAGAGTTTAGAATATTCAGTTTTATTATGATTAGAATTAGATTTGGTAGGTTTAGATAAGGTAGATTCATTCGTAAATTCATCCAATATTTGGATTGATTTACTTGGATGAATATGGTAATCATTTAGATTTAAATTAGGTATTATAGTTAGATATGGTTTTAATTTCTTAAACCTGCCATAATTTTTTCCTATTTCTATTTGTACTTGCTGATTTATACCCTATATATAGGGGAGACCATCCACGAAATTATAAATCATTATTATCAGTTAAAATTCAGATTTTTATGTTTATTGTTTGCGAGTATTAATTTTCATTGTTGCTTAATTCTTTGGGTTAATTAAGTATCAATACCCTTTGTGAATTAATATTGTTGACTAGTTAGTGAACAATGAACCCTTTATTTGTGAACAAATCCCACGGGCTAGTTAGTGAGCAAATTTTCGAATTGTGAACCAATCATGCGGGCTAGTTGACTTTAAAATTCTCAAGATGTTCAAGATCCCGAGGCTAGTTATGATCAGTTTGTGCGGCTATACTATGGTTTGCGAAATCCCTCGTTTAGTCAAAGATCTAAAATTCCGCAATCCAGAGTTTTCGCAAGGAGATTCATATCATAAAATCTTTCATTACTATATTTAATATTTATACAAAGTATTTTATACTGATTTTTGTCTCAAAATTAAAATTATTAAAAACACTTATATATATATATATATAGAATTGGGATCAGGTGAAAAACATATCTTAAGTTAGAACAAGAACTTATGTGAAAATAGATCTAGACCATTCAATCATTTAATCCTATGGCTCCAAGTGAATCAACCATAAAATTATAAATCAACTTTATATATTTTATTTATTTTCCGTTGTTCTTTCATTTTCAATTACTTCTTTCTTGATTATCCACCTTCTGATCTCCTCGTACTCCATGAGAGCGCCAAAGTTATCATTTTAGATGTGGAAGACCTTCGTCGGGGACGATGGTGTAGTGGAGACCTTGTCTAAACTCTGGTTGGAGCAGCGATAGGGAAAGGGGATGTTGAGGAGCTAGAGGGCGACGGCGGGGTGGGATCGAGGCGTGGAGGGAGGGAGTTAATTGGCCGCGAGGAGGGTAGCGAGAGTGGCACTTTCATTTACGAGGGCTTGAATTCTGGCGACGGTGGTGGCATTTGGAGACACCTAAATTTTATATGGCGGATTGGGGCGGGTCACCTGAAATTCAATTGCAGAGAAAGAAGATGACAGAGGAAGATGCAAGGAGAGAAGCAGCCACGGCAGCATCAGCATGCCTGCAACCCGATTTCATTACTAAATCCTTCAAAATCACCTCTGCTTTCCTCTCTAAGCTCCAAGTCTTTTCTTCTGCCCGCCCTAAATTTTTTTCTTTCCACCAAAAATCTAATATCGTATAATTTAACTCCTCTTTTTTATTTTCTGTTTTTGGATGGGAGATAGGAGTTGTACAGGAGATGATTACAGATCAAATCGAAACCAAAAATTGAAAAGAAAAGCAAGGGTACGTCGTGCCTTTGTTAGCTCGATGATGGCATTTTGAATCTGCTGTTTTGGTGTAAATTTGTTAAAAGTTTTTATTTTTGTACTGTGTTTATTGAAGGAAATGGAGAATCCCAGAAGAGAAAGTTGGTGTTGATGTAGCGGAATGTTGTACTGATGAGCAAAACTCGAGCTTTGAATCCTCCCCGCCAACTTAGAAGAAGCGCAAGAAGTTACACTGGGTGTATGTTAATGATTTTTCTCTTTTTTTTTGCTTTTCTTGAATATTGCATTATTATTGATTAACTTTACGAAGGTACATTCCACTTTGCATTGATATGTGATGTTTCATTCATGAATCAAATTTTCGAACTATTTTATCTTTGTTCTAAAGGTTGATGTTGAAGAGAGCCCAACACTTGCAAATGTAGAAAGTGTAAGAGTTGTACATTCAAGATCTATAAGAAGAGCTCCCATGTGAAGGAAATGGTGTGCCCAAGTCCAGAGGTGTTGGAGGCCCCAGGAAAGGAGAACTATTGAAGCAATTGTCCATGCGAGGGAATGTGGTGTCGCATAACTATATCTTCTTCGTGGTTGGATTATTTATTTATTTTCTATTTCCAAATGTAAGTGAATCAATGCCTTCATGTTACAACATGAAAATATTGGCTGATAAAATTTTGCACCAAGTTTTCCTTATCCATTATTTAGGTCGGGGTTGGAGATGGACATGATGAAGGAATTTGAGGATAACATCACTGCTTGCGAGTTTGACAGTTTCAGGTTTGAATTTAACCACTTCATCGTTGACGCTCTGATATGATTTAGTTGATGACTGATTGAGCAGTTTATAACAATTCCCCCTCTGTCTACCAGTTGGTGAATTTTACCGAAATAATGGCAAAAAATGTCCCACAAACTCGAAAAAAGACAGAATTCGCTCTTTCTGCATTGATGGAAATTCCTGACAATATAATGCAACAATGAAGCTGAACTTACTGGTGTAACGAACATTTCTTCCTTGATCCCTATTTTTCTCTTCACCTTCATTGTTATTTATAACTTGCTTACCGAACCACTTCTGTAATTTCTGTTTTCAGTCGTCGCAGAGGTAATGCTCTCAAAAGGTTTCCCCTTCCACCTACTTTGTACGGAGCAGTATCATTTAATGATAAAAAACTTTCAAAGGCGACTAGTTTTCAAAGGGGGGCCAGTTCTTATTAAGACGATGGCAGTATACTTGAAACCGCTCCATTTGTGCCAAGCACTACTTATGAACTCCATGTATATTGGATGCTCTGCCTCTCATTGAACAAATCTTGAGTATAAATTATTCGTGGATCCTAAATGTTGTTATTTAATACCCGAGCTTCTACAGGTTTGTCCCATTTGCCTCGGCAACCTTGGGGACATGGCTTTCGGGTGTGGTTAATTGGTAAGAAAGACTTCACTACTTCTCTTTCATAAGTTTGAGTTTGTCAAAATAAAATCGCGAGTTGAGCCATTTATGTTTTTAGATATGTTACGACCGTGGACAAGATCTTCAATCATGCCTAATATGTAGGAGTCCAATTAAGACAAGAATAAATCTATATCGAGCAAGTTATTGCACTGATTCGATCAAGTGTATAGTACATAAACAGCGT
>JAULKM010101036.1:0-10304 GCA_032355605.1 Rubia tinctorum | reverse complement strand
AGAGTCTTCAAAGCCTAAAAGTCCACCAAAATGAGTACAAAAAGATCCCAAAATCACCATATAAAATGGACGCATCACAAAACATAAGTGAATTGGAAATTGAAATACCTTGAAAGGGACAATCGTCTTACCTCCAACATCATATATTAAAGGAATTCTAGGAATAACATGTCTTCCTCTGTAAGGTCCAAAAGCAATCTCAGCTTTGATCGTCGCATGACATAATTCCTGACACACCAAACGTGTCCCATTACACAAACCCTCGCTTGGATTTAGATACCTAATGAGCATAATAGGGCATTTTTGTTTAAGACATAGCTTGTGCGGTGGGAGTCCTTTTGGATTTAAACTATTCAAAAAATCTTCATAGTCAGTCTGATATTTTTCTGTAAGGATCCGACCTATGCTAGTATAAATAGTTTCAGCTCCAGGGAAGATCTTAATAAGATGCCAGTGTATTCTATAAACAGATTCATTGGTGGTTGCCAAAATACATTTACCTACCATATCTAGAGGATCGGAAAAGAAATGCTGCAAATTGGAGAAGACGCAGCCTATAAGACAGGCAAAAAATTTAAATTATAATATTATACACAATAAATTGAATGTAAAATTTGTTGCATGCCTCACCTATTTAAAGAATCATCTTTTCCAATGTATGGGATGACGATATTGCTTGGCAGAGAGACTTCTTCAAATTCATTTACGGGCTCTCTTCCCTCCCCGATCCCTAGCAAGTACTCACACAAAACTGGATCAGCAATTGCCCGCATATTCACCTGCAGGTTTAACTTCTTCAACATGGGTCACATGCTTGAGTGAACAATAGAAGACTGAACAGTCTCTTCCCTTGAAACCAATGGAATTACAAGCAAGGTCTGCCTGAAATCACCCCCAAGCACAACCACCTTACCACTAACACAATTCTTGAATCCATCAAATCTTGTAGCAGCAAATTAAGAGCTTCTAAAGATTGCCGCCTCGCCATTGTAGCCTCATCCCATATTATCAGTTTCGCCTCACTTATCAACTTAGCCAGCCCACTTTTCGTACTGATTGAATAAACATGTCTATCATCAACATCTAATGGCAGTTTAAAACTCGAATAAGCTGTTCGACTACCAGGTAAAATAGAGGCTGCTACACCAGAAGTTGCCACAACAAGAGCTATAAAACCCCGAGATCTAATAGCTGCTAATAAGGCTCAATATAAGAATGTTTTACCAGTACCTCCTGGGCTATCAATAAAAAAATAAACTCTATTATCTGATAAAACACTATCAATAATAGATTCGTAGGCTAGTTTTTGTTCGGTGTTCAATTCAGCCTCTAGCAACAAGTCTACCTAAGCCACTTTTATGCTTCTCTCACACACATATTCTTGGGTTAAAAATTCATCTTGCATATCAAATGAATCATCAACCATTTGGTCGAAATCTCTTAACTCTTTTCCCATCTCAACTAAATATCCATTAATAATTTTTAGTACTCTCAGCTCAATCATTTTATTATCATGTTCATTCAATCTTGCAGCATACTTCAAATTAGCACAAAGTTCATATTTATACTTACTCCATAGTCTTTTAGGCTCATTTGGAGAGCAAAAAACAAGAAGTATAGCAAATAACGACCTCAAGGACTCCGGCATTTGAAACCCACATGCTTCATCAATGGCTTCTTCAATGCAATTATTAGAGCTAAGCAAGCAAGGTTCATTGCAGCTTCTCTGTAAGAGTTGTTTTTATAGCCATCAATAGTATACAAGTCTGCAAAAGAGGTGGGAGCCCTTACACGACAAAGCAGCAAACAAAAATAATATCTCTCTCCTTCTCTAGGACTTACTGAGACCAATCTGCCAATATCGTCTCTCTGTTTCCTTATAAGCCACGACCTTGATCAAGCACACCAAACATAAAATTCTGGAAATTCCTTGTAAAACAAGCTCAGTTTCTTTGCTACTCTATCATATTTGTTGGTATTAAAAAAATTGTCAATGTTGTTCTTGCCAAGAAAGAATCTGCCAATGCCTCCGAGCTAGCATTCTTATCAAAGGTCAGAAGTTGGTGGCCATCAAGATGAAGTTGAAGTGTGTAGACTGGTAGATTCATGTGGTTTAGTTTAAAACCATAAGTACGCCATGCCGCTTCTAAAGGGCCTATCCATCTAGATTCTTGGAATTGTTTAATTTCATCTACACCCTGGTTCTCCCCACTCATGACAATGGCAATGGAAACCTTTTCAGGGCCCTTAAATAAATATTTGTGGACATAACGTATAAGTCGTATGCTTGAACATATCTCTACGTTCAAATGATAATCGTAAGTTGATGACAAATATTTATTATACCCAACGACCCATTGGTTGCCCAGTTCCAGGTTTTTAATCTGAATGGTATGACCATCATTTCTGCGATGGTACAAAGGGTAGCCATCTTCAGCATGACATGTAGAACTTCTATATTCCTTGGGATAACTATACTTGCACTTTCCATTTTTCATCCATGGGATTTTAGGATTATAAACACCGCAAGGACCATGGATCATGTGCTTATAGACTACTTTATACAAATGTGGCTCTAACTCAGGATCGGGTAGCTCAGCACAGGCTATTCTATCATATGCTTCAGGGCCCGTAGACTTTAATCTAGACTTCAGAATAATCAGCATATGGCAATGTGGCAGGCCTCATTTTTATACTCTATAACGTAGATGATTGATTCGACTTCCCCAAAAAGCTTCTTCTTAATCAAGTCGACTTTCAGCAACTCAACTTTAGATTTGAATACGTGCGCTAGTAAGTCAGGATGATCATTTGCTGCCTCACCATATAGTAAGTTGGGATGTATCTCAACCCAATTGGGGTTACAAGTCACTGTCAGAAATATATCTGGCTTCCCCAATTTTTGAACTATAGCCATAGCATCCAGGTACCTCCGTTTCATATCCCGAGGCTCACCAATAAATGAAGCTGGCAGCACAACACGATGGCCCAGTGCAGAACCCACACTCAAACCATCCCCCAAACCATCAACAATGTCTCGCAACATTTCAGTTTGAGTATCCGATTGCTTATGTCTCAAGAATTCTAACCTGCTGGTCTCAATCTTTATGTACATATCAACTACATACTGCTGAAATAACCTACCCCAACAGTATGGAGAGGTCTTCCTCTCGCATCTGAAGTTTGTAGCAGTAATATTCTCGAGCACTAACAGTGTCGTTGTTCTTACTCCCATTGTGAACAACTGCGGGAAAAAATAAATGGATCATTAAAAGGTTATTATAGGGGCAAAGAAGTGAAATTAACGTGAAGCAGAAATCATCATGTACAATATAAAGTTCAAAACAATTCATCTGTACCTGTCTCTTTAGCTGAGATTAATGCCTCGGGGAGACTGAAAGTTAAACGTACCGGTCTGATCATCCTCCTGTACCCTATTTCTCCTCTTCAACCTCTTAATATTTATGTTCCAACCACTTTGACCTCTTGGAAATAAAATAGGGTACTGCAATGGATCTGAGCATCCATAGTAATGCTTAATAGCATACCCTTTATTCAGATAATCATACACATGTATGGGTATAGTGAGGTCAGAGTAGGGATCCGGAAGCTCAACATAAACAACTGTCACTTGAGATGCCGATGGGAGATTATACATGCGCTGATCAAGGTTTGGGTTACCATTCAGGACAAAGTCTGCTGATGCCAAATAAGAAATGTCTCTTAAGGATTTAAAGACCTGGCAGTAAGGGTTTGAACTTAGCTCTTTCATCAACAACTTGACTATATATTTTTTAAAGCCAATATATGATGCAGAATGTGCTTCCAGCTCATGATTAGTGTCAAAAAATGGAGTTGGACGCCAGAAGGACTATATTCAGTGGTGCATTTCGAAGGCTGTAAGAAATAATATATTTGTCTATGCACTTTAAAAGTGTAGACACCAGTAATATTGGCTGTTAGAGAAGTATCATAGTGTGCATCAAAGGTCTTAAATGCGAAGTTATTATTATACGTTCTAATATACCTCTTAAAATTAACCGACTTTTCATCCTTCCCAGCCAGCAATTCACGAATACAGGAATTCATAGGTATAGACACTAAAGATACATCGCCAGAAGCGCAACCAAAATTCTTAGGTTCAGCATAAAAACTCTTAGCACCAAAGTACAGACAAGGACTAACCTCAGGCAACAATCTCGCTGACTTACTAACCGCAAAGGAGCTATTTTTTGTCCTTCGGAAGGATGGCACCCTATTTCCTAATGAAATAGGCAATAAGAGATAAAGGATCACAACAAGGAATGAAGTGCTACGCCACAGATTAATGTTCAGGCTGGGACAAAAAATAAAATGAATGGCAAAAATACAATAAAATGTACCACGCGACAATTAACTAACCACAGAATACCACCACTGATGTTCATGCGCAGACAACCATTGAATATAGTTCTCTTTTATAACGTAAAGTATCTAACATCAAAGATGTATTGCTGGAAAATGGTCATTTTAACACTTATTCCCGAAAAAATGAGGAGACAAAAAGAAACAAGGCATTTATTATATAAAACCCAAATCCAGGGCCAAAGTAATTTGAATCAGCAAGTACGTTTACAATACAAAGCCCTATAAAGTGAACCAGAGGACACACAACTGGGTTCAAGCGGAGGCAGTGCAAACAACACATGAAGTAGAAGATGTGGGAATTTTTATGTATTGCCTATTTTTATAACTATGCCATTACACATATTACCACATAATGGTGAGATTTGTACTAGAAAAAAATGAGCTCACCTCAGGATGGGAAAAATGGAAATTACCACTCGATTAACCCATTTTTTACTCTAACACAAATTACATCCACAAGCTGCATCTACACATGCATACTTTGTGATTTTAAGACATATTAACAAAGACCAGTAACTCCTACAACAAAATGAGCTACACCAAAAACAACTATCAAACAAAACACCAATCATATTCAGGGGAGTGTGACAAACCTGCAGCACAAGGTCCGGGCAATGACACCTCAGGAAAAACACATTGTTGCTCATGAGAATCAACCTGACCAAGCAGATCATCATGAATGGAGGATGGCTCAATAGTGTCCGTCACACCCGACATTGAACTGCTGACAGACCGGATGTCCAAAACGGCCAAACAAGAATCATAAGAACTTCCTTAAAATGCAGGAGAATGACAACAGTAAAGAATAAGTAAATTTTGAAAATATAATTTAATGGAGGCTCTGAAAATCAAACAAAACTGTGGGACAAGAATACAAAATGAGAGATAAGACAAAATTATGAAAAAGCATAATAAATCTGACTTATTATTTTTGCTGTCAGTGATCATTCAATATATGTGCACAAGTACTGAGTCTCTTAATGATGTGCGAAGTGAAAATGACAATATTGACAGCCACAATTTGGAATATGTGAAAACTAAGCTTAGTTTCATTTAGCCCTCCATATGATAAACAAAAATATTGCCATATTCCAAATATATAATCAACAGATGGCTGTTGATGATATGAAAACACAGATAGCAAGAAATGATGGACAAATCACACTTATTCTTCCTCTGTCGGCTCTCATGCATAAGGTTTTCATCGCTGTTTGCACTACTATATTCACTTACATCATGGAATAATTACATAAGTTTTATGAGGAAAAAAAAATATTCTAAGCCTGGAACCCAAGTATTGGAATATGAAAAGATTGAGTTTAGTTTTTCTTCATAGCATCGCTAGTAAATGTGTCGCATTCTACTAAATTAACAAGGTCAAACACAACTACCATAACCTAAATAATCGTTCCCTTCACCGGATTCGGTCTAAAACCATACAAATGCATCATAATTAGCAGCATTCTAATGTACCAAATAAAAACTCCGAACCTAGTCTATTTGTTCGCGACAGGTCACTCAATCTTTCCATCATGCTTCAGGAGTGTCTAATTCAATGTAAAACAAGAAAACAAATCCTAGTCCATATGCAAAACATATATTTCTGGAAACACCAACATGAAGTCTACATCAACTCATATTCAACACGTAATCTTAAGCACTAATTAATTGTCTAACAATCTCAGAGCCAATGTTATATTCCAGCCGAAGGACCTAACACTGAGGTACAACCAGGAGTAATATTTAATGTAACTGCTATCGAAAAAGAAACTGAAAAATTATACACTGCTATGTAACCCAAATTTTTTTGACAACATAGGTCACAAGACAACACATTTATCATGACAGTTTGGGGCTGTAAAAAATGGTGCAGCAGAGAGCAAGACAGGTAAATATTTTTTATTCACGAAAGGAAAAACTGACTGAATTTAAATAACTGCCAAATTAACAGTGATGTGAAATGGAGCAAAATTCATTCATACATAACCAAAAGCGAAGTAGAAGAAATTCATATAAATGAAATATTTCAGATATATGAAATGAAATATAATCAGTTTTGAATTTGATTCTATCAGCTAAGAAATTTGTTAATTTTTCATAGCCCAATTGTTGTTGGTGTGATGATCGGGCTGATTATTTCAATTTATTAAATCTAAATATTAGCTCCACAGTAGCTTCAACTGAGTGATGTGATCTCTCAGGTCAATATGAGGGTTAATTTTTTCACACGATGTTACTTGAACCTGAATATGGAAAGGAGTTTTCAAAGGCACATGTGCATTGCATTCATCATGTTGGAAAAAACAAATTTCAGAGCACGGAAGTTATGCTGAAGAGTGTGAAATTTTAAATTGATATTAAACTAAATATGGAGAGGTACTGAAATTTAAGACAACAAAGATAACATCAGTTTCATATTCATGACCATCCTCGATTTCTTCCCACTCATTGCCGGACAAATTTTTCCTACTGTTAAGATATTTTGAAGCGCACAACATAATTAATATAAAATCAGTAAAAACATAAACAACAAACCAATGTCACCCAAATACATAGTATATAATCAGAATTCATACAAAGGAATAGTTGTTTATTAACAAAGGCTAGTAACTCCTAACAGCAAAATTAGCCACACACAAAACAACTATCAAGCAAAACATCAATCATATTCAGGGGAGTGGGACAAACCTGCAGCACAAGTTTCAGACAACGGCAGTTGAGGAAAAAGACATTGTTGCTCATGAGAATCAGCCTGACCAAGCAGATCACCATGAATGTAGGATGGCTCAATAGTCTCCATCATAGCCGACATAGAAATGCTGACATACTAGATATCCGGAACGACAAAACAAGCATCATAAGAACTTGCTGAAAATGCATGAGAAGACCAACAGTAAGCAACAGAATTTTCAAAATACAAATTAATAGAGGCTTTTAAAATTGTACAACACTGAGGAACAAGAATACAAAATGAGAGATCACACAAATTATGAAGAAACATAATAAATCTGAGTTATTATTTTTGTTGTGAGTAATCATCACTCAATATACGTGCACATCTTCTTAGTTCTTGATGATGTTGGAAGTCAGAAAAATAGAATATTGAGGTTAAAATTTTGGAATATGTGAAGACTGACTTAAGTTTCATTTAGCTATCCATATGATAAATAAAAAATTTATCCATATTAAAAATACATAATCAGTAGAAGGCTGTTGGTGATATGAAATGACAGATAGCAAGAAATGATAGACTTAAGCAGACTCATTCTTCCTGTGTCAGCTTTCTCACATCAAGTTTTCATTGCTGTTTGTACTGCTATATTCACTTACATCATGGAATATTGACCTAAATTTTATGAGACAAAAACAAATCCACAGGCTGGAAGCCAGATGTTGGAAATATGAAAAGAATGAACTTAGGTTGACTTAATATCGACACTAGTTAAGCTGCCGCATTCTACTAAAATAACAAGGTCAGACACAACTACCATAACCTAAATAAATCAACGCTCCCTTGATGTGATCTAGTCTAAAAGCCTACAAATGTATCATAATCAGCAGGATTTTCATGGACCAAGTCAAAACTTCAAAACTAGTTTATTTGTTCGGCACAGGTCACTCAATCTTTCCAACATGCTTCAGGAGAGGTTAATTTGATCTGGAACAAACAAACAAATCCTGGTTGATAGGCAAAATATATATTCCTCAAAAGACCAACATGAAGTTTCCAGCAACTCATATTTAACAGGTAATGTTAAGCACTAATCACTGCTTTACAATTTCAGAGGCAGTGTTGTTTTCCACCAGATTGCCCTCGCACTGAGGTACAACCGGGAGTAATATCTAATCAAACTATTATCCAAAAAAGTAACTGAAATATTATACACCTATACATAAGACAAAATTGTTTCCCCACATATGTCACAAGACCAACACATTTATTTTGACATTTGGTGATGCAGCAGAGAGCAAGCCATGGTGTTTTTTATTGACAAAGGGAAAGACTCAATGAATTTAAATGGCTTCAAAAGAAGCAGTGGTGTGAAAAGAGCAGAAATCATTCATACATAATCTGAAGAGAAGTAGAAGACATTTATATAAATGAAATGTTCCAGTTATATGAAATAATATATCATCAGTTTTAAACTTGATTCTATCAGTTAAGAAATTTGTTTATTTTTCAGAGCCGAGTTGCTATTGGTGTGATAATCGGGCTGGTTATTGCAAGTTATTATATTCCATATATTTGCTCCACAGTAGCTTCAACTGAGTAACTTCGTCTTACAGATCAATATGAGGTTTAATTTTTTACAAAGACTTGTGTAAGACCGTCTCACCATAGTTAATGGTGAGACTAGGGGTTCATATGCAATTTTCAGTAATAATATAACAAATCTCGCGAGTTGGACTATTGGATTATTTCGGGTTATAAGAGAGAGTGGGTCGCGCGTGGAACAAAGTGATGCAAAAATACTAGCCTCCTAAAATTGGCGCCGGTTGAAATTCAACAAAAGCTACTGGTGCGTGTAGCATGAAATCTAGCTAGACTTTAATCTATCTAGGAGTTTAGGATCTACTTTCTTTAATTATAAATTTTTAATAAAATATTATTATTAAAGATTAAGGTTTTTGGATAATAACTATATTTTGATTATTTTAGTTCTGTTGTAAAATTAATCTTTATATTTTTAGTTTATTATTTTACAATAAATTAATTTTTTAAAGATCGTATATTTTATGCTAATATTTTATGCTTTTAATACTTTTATTTATAGTTATAAAATATATATTAGTTTATATTTTTAGAACATTTGTTAATATTTTAAATACTTTAAATTTTCATTTTAAAAAATATTTACTACTATCATAAATATAAGTTTATACTTTTAGAACTCTTGTTAATTGTTTAACAATTTTGTTTAGGCTTTAATTTTTACAAAATAATGATTGAAGTTACAACCACCAAAAGTACAAATTAGTTCATATCTTCAAATTGTTAGTTAATAGGTTTAAAGACTTGGTCATTTTATATACTAAGATAATCGTAGAACTTACAACTAGCAAATGTATAAAATAATTCATAATTTTAGAATGTTAGTTAGTCACTTTAAAAAATTTCAGGTTATTACGATATATACTTACAACTAATAAATATATATTAGTTCACGTGTTTATAAAATGTTTTTTAATCATTTGAAAGACTTTATTTAGACTTTAATTTCCGTTAAATATTGATAAATTTACAACTAATATAGATATATTAATTCATGTGTTTATAATGTTTGTTAATCGTTTTAAACATTTTGTTTAGACTCTCACTTTCTGCAAGATAATAATAGATTTAAAATTAGTAAAATACATTAGTTTACGTGTTTAGAATATTTGTTAATCATTTTGAAGATTTTGTTTATACTTTCACTTTCCATACACATATTGATAGACTTACAACTAGTAATAATATTATTTTAAGTGTTAGAATTTTTTTAATCTGTCTTAAGGACTCATTTTAAACTTTCATTTTTGCAAGTAATTTACAACTAGTAAATATATATTAGTTCGTGTATTTCGAACGTTTGTTAATCATTTTAATGACTTTGTTTATACTTTTACTTTCTGCAAGATAATAATAGATTTACAACTAGCAAAGATATATTAGTTCACGTGTTTATAATGTTTGTTAATTATTTTAAAGACTTTGTTTATACTTTCACTTTCTGTATGATATTGATAGACTTACAACTAGTAAACATATATTAGTGCACGTGTTTATAATGTTTGTTAATTTTTTTAAAGACTCTATTTAAACTTTCATTTTTTTTAAAGATATTTGCAACTAGTAAAGATACATTAGTTCTTGTGTTTGGAACGTTTGTTAATTAACCATTTTATAGACTTTG
>JAULKM010101035.1:0-10305 GCA_032355605.1 Rubia tinctorum | reverse complement strand
TGTTTATGAGAATAATGCGGAATTTATATTTCTTGAAAAGCTATAAATTTAGTTATATAATCTCATAATAAATTTTACCGTGAAATGTTAAGTTTAAAATGCAAAAGTACAGTTAAGGAAATACAATTAATGAATAATAGTTAGATATAGAGAGATGTTTAATTAGAATTATAACTCTGAGTGAGTAATATAGAAGATACTAAATATTGATGTTAATAAATTATAAATAAAAATTAAGTGAAACATAGCCTGATAATATTGTAATTGTAAGGATGTGAAACAATCTAAACGAACCACTCTGAAATATACTCAAATCCAAAATAAAATTTAATAAATTTGCATGACCTAACTCGAACAAAATTCCAGTACAAAATACTACAACTACAAGACAATAACCAGACCCGAAAATAACCCGACTTGATCCAACCCGAAAATAACCCGACCTGAATATAACCCGACCCTACCAAACCTGACAGTAAGCTGACCTGATCCGATCTAACCTGAGTAAAAAAATGACACGACAGTAACCCGACATGAGTGTAATCGAACCCGACACGACCCGAGAAAATATTCTGACACGTTTTACCCGACACGATAGGAACCCGACTCGACCCGAAAAAAATACAACACGTTTTAACCCGAACCGTTTCCAACCCGACCGAACCCGACACGATCACCCGAACTGACAACTCTAAAGGCGTCTAATGGGTATTCACTTCTTCAAACGTGTGTCACTTCATTTTGCTACTGTATCACATTATGGAAGTGTACATAATTAAAGCTCAATTTACCGGGCCAAAGGGAGTTAAAAAGATCATATTTTAATATGCATGAACTAGTTTGTTGTTAATTATCATGCTCGAAATATTTTTTAAAAATAAATTGTCAATTCCTAAAATTCATTCATATTCGATTTGGTGTTAACATTTTTTGGGTAGAACATACTCCCTATGTCACACTAAAAATATCTTAATTATTTTTTCGGTGTTTTAGGTGGGTATGTTTGACGGTAAATATCACTAGCTACTTAAAATAATTCTACATAGAAACTGCAAATTTAAAAAATACTCCTTCGTCCCGCGAGAAATGGCATGCTTAATTCTAGGCCACCCTTTAGGATTTTCGGCCTATCTGAGCCCCCAATGTTGCCTAAATTTCCCTCTCAGGTTTTCAACTTAGCGGGTTTTCTTTTTATTTTTGTTCCTTTTCATTTTTTTTTCCAAAATTTTCAAAATTATATATATTTTTCATTTTCCTTGTTTTTCCAATCATAAATTGCTAAAAAGCTTTCACATGTAAAAAATATCTGAATGTATCAAAATATAGCATCCCAAAAGTAAGAAAAATATCCAAGTCTAAATCCAACATACAACATCCAAAAAGATAAACTACAGCATCCACAAAGATCAATAGTGAATGATGAATCCCCTCCCCACACTGGAATAATACATTGCCTTCAATGTATACAAAATAGGGCAAAACACAATACATAACGATGTAGGGGGGTAGGCGGAAGAAAAATGCTCACAATCACTGATGTGAGGATGAACCACCATGTCCATAGCGCTGCTGATATAGAAACATCCACTCCTCATTCCTCTGACGTTTCTCCCTGTGCCTCGATTCTCCGAGATCTGGTCATGTGGTGCCACTAGTGCGTGCTTGCAAATCCCAGACTCTGGATACCAGCTGATCAATCTCGTCATCCATATCCAACAAGTTTTGTGACATGTATAAGTTGTGCTCGTAGATTATGTCGTGCAGCCGGTGAAAGAAATTAGCTAGCGACTGCTGAGGCTAGCTGCGGCTGCTGTAATTCTCATGCATTAGATCGGGCTGCTTGTGCTGTGGGGAAAGATGTGGTGAATGGGGTGCGTCCTGCGGTGGATCCATAGCATAGGGTAGAGAACCATAGTCAGACTTGACCGGGAGGTTGTTAAGCTCCCGCATAAATCCCTGCATTCACTCTGCATCTGGATCGATTACCAAATCAGTCACCGGGGTGTCCAACTCCACCTACGTACGCTGGGGCTATGAAAGCTTCATGAAAGTGACAACCCCAGCCCCGTACAACCAGTGAAACGCACATGGATCCGTTATGGTCTTGATCAAGTGGAAGTTGACCATCCGGGTCAACGTGATGAGATAAGACTTCCCTTGACCAAGTCTCTGAAGGGCGTCAGGTGTGGCGATGCGCAAGTTCTCCGCAAATAGGGTGATTATGCCTCCTAATGATATCTCACCCATCTTTTTTCCCCGCCTCAATGACCTTCGAGACCCAAAAATAAACCCATCCTCCATATCCCGTGCCGTCACTTGTCAACTCCCAAAGAAATAGAATATCGTCATTCGGCACATTTGTTGCCTCAGCGCGACCGAATAAAGCATTGTATAGGAGGCAATGCACATATCGAATCGCCAGATGGATAATGACATTGTTCTTATCCCTGACATTCTACGCCTTCTTGGTGATAGTATGCCAGAACAAGAAGTTCTCCTCAATGGTGGGACTGTGTCTCTCCGGATCGAACCTCTCCCGGATATCTGCTCCGTCCAACCCAAAGGCATCCTCGATATCCAAAAGTATCATCTCGTGTGATTGGTCATTCAGATGAAACCAAATGAACCTCTTGCAGGGCACTCTATCCCTCTCCATATATGCCCTGACCGTGGACAAGAACTCCAAGGTGTATTTCCGGTATGTGGGTGCTCCTCGAGACAAAAAACCTCCCATACCTCCTTTATCGATGAGGTATAGGATTGGCTTCTTCAGCTGAAAGACCTCCAATGTGGCTTCATCAGTGAAACACGTCTCCTAGATCTTCCTCGAAGATAAAGTGTCCCACCTCTCAGCATAAGCGCCGGTGATCCGATGCAATCCCGTGAATCTGTCCCGAGGAGGTAGTGGTGCATGCTCGGCTACCTACGGAGGAGGTGGAGGTGGGGCAGAAGGACCTGCTCCCAATATCTTCTTTGGGGCCATGTCTATTCAATACAAAAAGAAATGTCAAATGCACAGGGAAATAAGAGATAAATTCATGCAATAATCACTTGGACTTTATTTCAAAAAAGCATATTTTTACAAACTAGTATGCAACTCATAGCAATAAGCACCCAAACATCATTATAGAAATTAGCAATTGGAATCAAAATAATGTAGTCAATATACTACAATCATGAGAAAGCCACTATCACGATGTAAAATGCATATATGTCCACGTGCATAAATTTCAATCCAAATGCAATGCTAAATACACTATGCCATAATAATAAAGCCAAACTATCCTAAGTAAATCCAAACCAAAGTCAAAATGTAGCCTAATTAAACCAAAAGCCAAACTAGCCTAATCAAACTAGCCTAATCAAAGCCAAACTAGTAAAGTCACACCAAAGCCAAACTAGCCTAAGCATAACAAAAATCTATAATAATTCCACCATCCATTACCAAGCCAATGAATATCACAAAAATAATAACCTATGTACTTGGATATTAGTTCATGAACTTATTCAACATCTCCCCTCCATATCACAAAATAATCATATCACAAAACTGTTCACAAATTTCATGAACCCATTCATGAAATAATCACAAAACCAACATCCCCTATCTATTTCATGAACCTATTCACCATTCCTAATCCATATCACAAAAGAATTTGTTCATGAATATTTTATTCACACAAATGAGTTCACAAAAATTTCCACAAATTAGCACAATCACACAAATGTTTTTGCGACTCGCGAAAACATGTTACCGAGAATTGATATTTTGTCAAGAACTTCTGATTCTGGTCATGCTTAAGACATGGATGTCGTGACTCGCGATGGAGTGTCGCAACTTGCGACACATCCTTCTTGACTCGTAAAACTTTGTATCTGTAAGTTCACATTTTCAGAAAATGGTTCTTATTTTGGTTGCAAGCGCGACAATCTTGTCGCGACTCGAGAACAAATGAAAGCGGGAGTTGTCAAAATCCATTGTTCGTCGCGACTCGCGACATGGCTATCTTAACTCATGATAAACAGGGTCTCCCACACTTATAAAATAAATTCAAAAGTTACCAACGTTCAAGCCTTTCTACCCTTCTCATTTCCTTCACACCTTCTTCCATCTGGTGCAATGCACTTCAATTGGCTACAAAATCATGGAAAAACACCCTCGTGAAACAAACACGGAAAAATAATGAAATTAACGACAAAAACTTATATTGAAACAATATCAACGAAATGTTTAAAGTGACAATCTGGATTATCAAAACCAAGTTTATTTAATATCTTCGATATGACTTACCTCTCTTCTTGGGGTTTATTCACAAACCGGATCAAGAAGATCAACATCTTCTTCTTTTTCCGGTGTAAAACTTTTAAAGTAAAGTTTCAAACGTTATCCATTCACCTTGAAAGAGTTGGACTTAGCTTGATCTAATATTTCCACCGCACCATGCAGAAAAACTTTTGCCACTTCAAAAGGACCAATCCACCATGACCTTAATTTACCAGGAAACAGGCGAACATGGGATTGAAATAGGAAGACCTTTTGACCTACGTCAAACTCCTTCCTATTGATCATCTTGTCATGCAAAGCCTTCTTTGTTTCCTTGTAAATATCGACATTTTCATAGGACTCTCTTCTTAACTCTTCCAATTCTTGCAATTGTAGATTCTTATGCAAACTTGCCTCATTCATGTCAAGGTTAAATTTCTTGACTGCCCAATAGGCTTTATAATAGGCTTTATAATAGGCTTTATGCTCTATTTTCTCCGAAAAATGGCATGGCTTTCCAAAGATCACCCGGTATGGTGACATACCGATTGGTGTCTTATACGCCGTCCTATATGCTTATAAGGCATCATTCAACCGAGAACTCCAATCCTTCCGGTTATGATTAACCATTTTTTAAAAAATGGACTTGATTTCTCGATTGAAAACTTTGGCTTGGCCATTGATTTGTGGGCGATAGGCAGTGCATGTCTTGTGGGTAACACCATACTTTTTCAAAGCCCCAATTGCCCGATTGCAAAAATGGGTGCCACGGTCACTAATCAAGGCTCGAGGGACCCAAAACCTAGAGAAGATATTATCTGTCAAGAAATATGCAACCACTTTAGAATCATCAGTCCTATTGGGTTTTGCTTTAACCCACTTTGACACAAAATCAACGGCAAGAAGAATATATGCAAAACCAAAAGAGTTAGGGAAAGGTCCCATAAAGTAAATGATCCAAACATAAAAAAATTCACAATACAATATAGGTTTTGAGGCATCTCATTCCTAGAGGAAATATTTCCTACTCTCCGACCCCCATCACAAACTTTTCAAAAAGTAAATGCATGTTTATTCAGTGTAGTACAATAAAAACCACTTTATAGGACTTTTCTAGCGGTCCTCTTTGCTCTAAAATAACCGCCACATGCATACGAATGGCAAAAACCAAGAATTGAATGCACTTCATTATCAGGGATACATCTCCTAACAACTTCATCAACACAATGTTTCCACAAAAAAAGATCATCCTACACATAATACTTAGCATCACTTTTTAGCTTATCATTTTTAGCCTTTGTAAAATGGGGAGGAAATTTACCACAGTTGGAGGTTCCCGATAGTGAACATTTGTTCATCGAGGAACTCCTCACGTAAATGTTCCATCATTGGTGACATTACCTCAGCCTTTTGGTATGGAACCAACCGGCTCAAATGATCGGCTACAGGGTTCTCTGTACCCTTCTTGTTTCGAACCTCCAAGTCAAACTTTCTAAACAACAAAATCCATCTAATCAATCTCAGCTTGGCCTCTTTCTTCTTCATCAAGTGACGAAGCGATGCATGGTCAGTGTACACAATAACTTTTGTACCAAGCAAATAAGATTGAAGCTTTTCTAAAGAGAATACCACCGCTAGAAATTCCTTTTGTGGTGGAGTAGTTCCTTTAGGCCTTGTTGAGAGTCATAGATGCGTAGTGGATGACGTGAGGTGCTCTCCCCACTCTTTCACCAAGCACCGCTCACACATTATCTCAAAGGGTATGGACCAATCGAGGGTTGAATGATAAGGGCCAAAACTAACCTCCCTTTCAATAAATTGAAGGCCCTCTTTACAATCCTTGTCCACCATAAATTCCACCTCCTTTTACAACAATTTGTACAAAGGAGATGCAATTTTGGAAAATTACTTGATGAACCGGTGGTAGAATCCTGCATGACCAAGAAAAGAGCACACTTCGCGAATATTAGTAGGATAAGGTAAAGTTTGAATTGCATCTATCTTTGCTTTTTCTACCTCAATACCCTTAGAGGAGACAATGTGGCCTAAGACAATGCCTCGTTCTACCATAAAATGACATTTCTCGGAATTTAAAACAAGATTAGTATCAATGCAACACTTAAGAACTTGTGCTAAATTTGCAAAACAATTGTCAAAATAATTACCATGAACGGTGAAATCATCAATGAATACCTCAACAAAATTTCAAAAAAATCTGAGAAAATGCTTACCATACACCGATGGAAAGTAGTGGGGGCATTACATAGCACAAAAGGCATAATCTGGTAAACAAACGTACAAAAAGGGCATGTGAAGGTGGTTTTCTCTTGGTCCTCCGAAACTATGGCCACTTGAAAATACCCCGAGTACCCATCCAAGAAGCAATAGTATGGATAACCCGCGAGTCTCTCTAGAATTTGATCAATGAATGATAACGAAAAGTGATCTTTTTGGGTTACCGCATTTAGCCTCCGGTAGTCAATGTAAACTAGCCACTCATTTTGGACACGAGTGGGCACCATTTCACCTTTCTCATTCTTAACTACCATCACTCCTCTATTCTTTGGCATCACTTGAGTTGAGTTCACCCATTTACTAATCGAGATCGGATAAATCATCCCCGCTTGAAGCAATTTTAGGATCTCCTCCTTCACCACCTCCATCATAGGTGGATTTAATCGACGTTGGGGTTGTCGCACGGGTTTTACATCATTTTCTAACAAGATTTAGTGCATGCAAGTGGATGGACTTATACCTTTGATGTCGGAAATAGTCCCTCCAATTGCTTCCTTGTTTTCCCGCAAAACCACCATTAGATTCTCCTCTTGCTCTTGGGTAAGTTTACTCGAAATGATGACTGGGAGTGTTTCCTGTCCCCCAAGAAATGCATACTTGAGGTCACTTGGCAAAGGTTTAAGCTCAATCACTAGGGCTTTCACCATTGATGGCAAGAGTTCCGGTTTCTTGGATTCCTCTAAGGGTAGAGGAGGAGGGTTTGAACTTATCTTTTGAATCTCGTTCAAGTCCTCAAATATTTCCTTCAAGTTAGTGCACACAGAATACACATCGTATACATCTTGACTATCACATTCTAAAGAAACTAACAAGGAATTATCACCACTTAATTCAAAAATATCTTGCACAACATCATCAACATCTAAAGCATGGCAAGAATATTCTTCATTTGGATGCTTCATAGAGTCATTTATTTTTAAATCTATTTTAATTCCATCGAATTCCATTGTGAGGGTACCATTATGCACATCAATCATTGTCCTAGAAGTTTTCAAAAATGGCCACCCTAACAAAATCGGAGTGGCATGTTTATCATGCTCCATATCAATGACATAGATATCCATGGGGAATATTAAGGAATACACCTTAACCAACACATCCTCGACAATACCTTTAGGGTATGCACTAGAAAAATCGACTAATTGGATAACCACCCCGGTTTTATGCAAAGTAACCAAATTGAGGCTTTCATAAAAAGAGTAAGGAATCACATTTATGGATGCACATAGATCAAGCATGGCTTCAAAGTGTGTGTTTCCTATCATGCAAGGGATGGGGAACATGTCGGGATCGCTACATTTAAGAGGTAACTCTCTTTTACACAGAGCGGGGACATGCTCATTTTTTCCTTTCTTTAGCTTATTTTTGGCCATTTTCTTTCTATTCATAGCACATAATTCCTTCAGAAATTTATCTTAACTAGAAATTTGTTCAATGGCATTCAAAAGATGAATATTTACCTCACATCTACGAAAGAATTCGTAAGTATTCTTGTTGTCCTCCTTCCGCCTCTTGTCTTTTAAATCCTCTGAAAATGGTGGTTCCGATACATATGGAGGGATCTCCACCATCTTTTCCTTCCTGTGAGGAGGGGATGAAGGCTTGGGAATGTATGTCAATTTGTCAATGGTAATCTCCTCTTCCGTCTTCTTTCCCTTCCTCACTTTGTCATTGGCCACTTTCTCGACCTCTTCCTCCATTTACTTCTCAAACACTTCAACCACGACGGGTTCATTTTAAACGATTTCATCCTCCCAAGAAGTGCCAACCTCCTTACCACATCTCAAAGTGATATCACTCTCATTTCGCCGAGGGTTAAGCTCCGATTGAGAAGGAAATTTTCCCGAATCTCTTGCCTCCATTTGATTTAAGATTTGAGCCATTTGGATCGCATGATTCTCTAGGTTTTTTATGTTAGATTTGGTCTTCATTTGGTGTTTCTCAGCCTTTTCCGCACATATGGCCAACTTCCCAATGACTTGCATGATTTCCTCCTTTGACATCCCCGAATTTTCACCTTGATTGTGGGGCTTATCAGTAAGTCTTTGGAATTGAGGTTGTAGTGGTTGATATTGTTGCTAAGGAGGGCGATGAGGTTGAAAGTTTTGACCCCCTTGTGCATTCCCATATTGGAGATTTGGGTGGACTTGGCTAGTCGCATTGTAAGGCTGATTTTGGTAGCCTCCACCTCCTTGGTAGCCTTGATATCCTTCATACCCTTGATTTTCGTATCCTTGGCCACCTTGATATTCCATGGCACTCACCGCCTCCACATAATCATCTTGAAAAGTAGGACATGCATCCGTAGGATGTGGAGAAGAGCAAATCTCGCAATATTTCACCTGAGGTTTTACCCTGAATTGTGTCATCAAAGTCTTGACCATAGAAGTGAGGGTCGAGACTTGGTCTTCAAGTTTTCTTTGCTGCGATTTTGCCTTCTGAAATCGGCTCTCGAGCTAAAATTTCTTGACTCTTTGGCTAGCTCCTCGTAGAGCTCCATAGCTTCCCTACATGACTTGTTCCCAAGAGAACCATTACAAGGTCCCCTCACTAGCCTTTGGTCTTGATAAGAAAGCCATTACATAAATAGTAAACCAAATCCCCATCCAAGTAGCCATGGTATGGAAAACTAGCAAGAAGTTTCTTGAATCTCTCCCAATAGTCATAAAATGACTCCTCGTGCCATGGGATGATGTTTCTTACATCCTTCTTCAAGATGGTGGATTTTAAAGCCGGGAAGTATTTTGAGAGAAACTTCCTCTTCAACTCAATCCATGACGTGATGCTCCCGGGTGGAAGATAATGGAGCCAATCCCTTGCGGTATCCCACAATGAGAACGGGAAGGCCTTCAACATGTATAGCTCCTTATTCACTCCTTCATGAAGCATCCCACTAGAAACCATATAAAAATCAAGGAAGTGTTTGTTGGGATCTTCCCCCTGCCTAGCAAAAAAGGACGGTAGCAAGTGTATCAATCCCGACTTCAACTTGAAATACCCATTAGCTCTAACCGCCAGATATGTGATGCACATCGGTTGGTGCTCTAGATTGGGAGTCATAACCTCCCGCAATAGAATTTGCCTCAACGGGATGTTCCGTTCTTGAATATGAGGGTGTTGAGGTCCTCCTCCTGGAATTTCCTCTTCATGTTCCTCTTGATGATCCATAGAGGTGGAAGGTTCCGCAAAATGGTCACTAGAGAGGTGTAATTCACACTTTCCAAAGAAAGTCTCCTAGCCCTTTTCAAGTTCAACTCTAACTCGGGGTCATAGTGTAGGAGTCCTTGTGAAGAGGATCGAGTACGAACCATACACCAAGAACTCAAACAATATGTCTCCAAGTCAACCAAAGATCAAATAAAAGCAAACTAACAAATATTCACAACTAGCACATATTCACACATAATATGCCCAAACACTTAAAAATAAATGCCTCTTCCCTGGCAGCGGCACCAAAGTTTTAGAGGTCGTCATCGTACCTCACAAAGATACAATTTTTAAGCCATAAATGCTTCCTAAATACAATTAAGTAGATAGTGGCAAATCGGGGTTGTCCACAAACAAGAGGAATTTTCCTAAGGGTTTTCACATATAAAGGTGAATATTATGCTAGATATAAAGATATGCATGTATATAAAAAGCTTGTAAAGAGGGGGATTTTTGGATTGTTTTTTCTAAGTTATCAATTTAAAGACAAGTTAACTAGCAAGCAATGTAAATCTACTAAATATGCAACAACTAATAAG
>JAULKM010101034.1:0-10306 GCA_032355605.1 Rubia tinctorum | reverse complement strand
CTTGCTAGATGAGTATGTTAATGTTGTTTGTTATCATATTTATCCTAAGGTAGCAATGAAAGATTGAATCTTGAATGCTGCTTGTTCTAGGTTTTGTTTAATAAATGCTTTGTTTGGTTAAATGACTAGCTATTTGGTTTAATGATTGTAGTTGCTATCAAATTTATGGTTCTTACTATATAATGTCATTAATAAAATAAATTTAGGCGTTGTTTGTCTAAAGTGCTTATCAACGAGGTTGACAAATGGTCGTTGAACGTCTTTGCAAATTACTAACTAAGAAGAAATGAATGTTGATCTTCAAATGGAAGTAATAACATTCCCCATATGCAATTAATGTGAATGAATGAGTGAATGAGTCTAGGATCTATAAGAAGTTTGGAAGTGGGAATCAATTGCCCCCAAGACTCTGTTAATTGTGATTTTACCAATTTTTTAGTAGCTTGTTGCATGATAGCATAATTAGTTTACTTTGCTAGTTGTGTTGTTTTTCAATTCCTAACTTAGAAAACCAACCAACCCCCACCCCTCTTTACATGCTTTCTTATATATATACATATATACACACACACACACACATCTAGTCTAATGTGTAAACTCTTAGGAAAATCTCTCTTCTTCGTGGACGACTTCGACTTGCCATTATCTACTTAGTTATAGTTAGGAAGAAATTAGGGCTTATAAATTGTATATTTGAGAGGTACGAAGACGACCTTCCAAACTTTGGTGCCGCTGCTTGGGATGAGGCGTGTATTTCTAAATGTTTGGGCATATTATGTGTGAATATGTGCTATTTGTGAATATTTGTTAGCTTGCTTTTATTAGGTTTTTATTTTATCTTAGGTTGGCTTGGATACGTATTGTTTGATTTCTTGGTGTTTGGTTCATACTCGATCATTTTCCCAAGAACCCCTACACTATGACCCCGAGTTAAAGTTGAACTTGAAAAGGGCTAGGAGGATTTATTTAGAAAGTGTGAATAACACCCCTCTTAGTGACCATTTTCCGGAACCTTCTACCTCTATGGATCATCAAGAGGAACATGAAGAGGAAATTCTGGGAGGAGGATCTCAACACCCTGACATTCAAGGAGGGAATGTCTCATTGAGGAAAATCCCATTAAGGGAGTTTATGGCTTCCAATCTTGAGCAACAACCAATGTGCATCACATATTCGGCGGTTGGAACTAATGGCCATTTTGACTTAAAGTCTGGATTGATACACTTGCTACCATCCTTTCTTTGTAGGAAAGTGGAAGATCCCAACAAGCACTTCCTCGACTTTCATATGGTTTGTAGTGGGATGCTTCTTGAAGGGGCAATGAGGAGCTTTATATGTTAAAGGTCTTCCTGTTTTCATTGCGAGATGCTGCAAGAGATTGGCTTCATTTTCTTCCATCTGGAAGCATCACCTCTTGGATTGATTTGAAGAGGAAGTACTTCTCGACTTCAAAATCTACCATCTTGAAGAAAAATATTAGCAATATCATCCAATGGTATGAGGAGTCATTTATTACTATTGGGAGAGGTTCACGAAACTTTTCACTAGTTGTTCGTATCATGGCTACTCGGATGTGGATTTAATCTATTATTTCTATAATGGTATTCTTGATCAAGATCAATGGCTAATGAGGGGAGCTTGTAATGTTCTCTTGGGAACAAGTCCTCGAGGCAAGCTATGGATCTCTACGAGGAGCTAGCCGAAGAATCAAGAAATTTTAGGTCAAGAGCCGATTTAAGGAGGCAAAACCCCAAAAATGCAAGTGCTTCTTCCAACAATTGGAAGCTTGAAGACCAAGTCTCGACCCTCACTTCTATGGTAAAGATCTTGATGACATAATCCAGAGCTAAATCTCATGTAAAATATTGTGAGATTTGTTCTTCTCGAAACCCTACGGACACATATCCTACTTTCCAAGATGATTATGTGGAGGGGGTGAGTTCCATGGGATATCAAGGAGGCCAAGGATACCAAAATCAAGGGTATGAAGGATATCAAGATTACCAAGGAGGCGGAGGCTACCAAAATTGACCTTACAATGTGGCCAACCAAGTCAACCCAAATCTCTCATTTGGGAATGTACAAGGGGGTCAAAATGCTCAACTTTATCGTCCTCCTCAACAACAATATCGGCCACCACAACCTCAATACCAAAGACTTAGTGATAAGTTCACCAATCAAGGTGAATTTTCGGGGATGTCAAATGAGAAAATCATGCAAGCCATTGGGAAATTGACCATATGTGTGGACAAGGCCGAGAAACACCAATAGAAGACCGACTCTAGCATAAAAAACCTAGAGACTTAAGTGAATCAAATAGCTAAAATCTTGAATCGAATAGAGGCAAGAGATTCGGGGAAACTTCCTTTTTAACTGGAGCTTAACCCTCGTCAAAATACGAGTGTCATCTCATTGAGTACAAAGGAAGTGAGAATGTCTCAAGGCAAGGTTGATGTTGAGCGGGTGTTTGAAAAGGAAGAAGATGTTGAGAAGAGGGTCAGGGAGTTGGACAATGAGAAGATAAATGAGGGGGGAAGAAATTGAGGTGGAGACCTTTGTGCCAAGGTTGGGATCAAATCCCGAAATCTCATCCCCTCCTCGCGAGAAATCCAAAGTGGCGGGGATTCTTATCTATGAGCCGAAACCACCATTTAGGAGGACAAAGTGTTAACATTAACATGCTAGATTTATGTGCTTCAACTAATGTGATTCCATATTCTTTATATGAGAGTCTATATTTAGGCACTTTGCACAAAACTGGGGTTGTTATCCAACTAGCCGACCACTTTAGCACATACCCAAAATGTATTATGAAAGATGCGTTGGTGAAAGTGGACTCTTTGACATTCCCAACCGATTTTTATGTCCTTGATATGGAGAGTAATAATCATTCCTCACCTATTTTTTTAGGTAGGCCATTTTTAAAAACTTCAAGGACCATAATTGATGTGCATAATGAAGCATTAACCATGGAATTCAATGGGTAGAAAATAGAATTTGACAATAACAATTCTATTGATCATCCTAGTAGATACCATTCCTGCCAAGCTATTGATATTATTGATGATATAAAGCAAGATGTGTTTGAGCCCAATGATAGTAGTTCCTTGAATGTTGCCATAGATGATGCTTTAATTGCAAATGTTGTTAGTACTAACTTGAAGGAAAACAACAATAATGAATGCTCTCTTGGGAAATCAACATCCAATACCCTTAGTTTGTCCACGGGAAAGCCAATAAAAGTGGGATTCCCTCCTTCTCGTAAGAATATTTCGGTGGTAGAATGCAAACCACCACCGAAAGTTCTTAAATATTCATCTCTTAGAGAAGGAGAGAAACCCCAAAATGCTCATTCGATTGAGATTACCATGGAACAAAAAGGTGAGTTATTGGGCATGTTGAGGGAGCATGAGGAAGCCGTAAGCTATGTGTGGAAAATTTTGTTGGGGGATAATTTAGATCCCAAATGTTGTCCCAAATCGTGGAAAAGAGACCGATATTCTCCGTCCATTTTGTGAATAAAAGCCATGAAGGGAGTAATTCACGCCGATGACATTAAATAAACTTGGTTTTGATCATCCGGATGTCACTTGTGATATTTCCTTTTGCTTTTGAGCAATATTATGATTGGTGAGCATGGTTGTTTTGTAGGAAGCACTTGGTTTTGGAGAAAATGAGCAATGAGGAAAAGTGAGCAAACTGGGTAGGATAAGTCCAACTCATGGATTGTGTAGACGTGCATGGTCCATGGATGCTGAGTTTTCAACCAAGGAGGTCGAAGCAAACCCCAAATTGCGAGCTGTGTAGACGTGCACGATCCGCGACACTCAAACATTTCTCCTTCTCCAAATCACCCATCTCTTCCTTACCATCTCCAAATAATACCCGAACCTACTTAACCGCAAACACAACTCGAAACCAATGAGGTACCTCTCCCATTATTGTGATTTCAATGCTTTATTCGAGTTGTTATGTATGATAGTGATTGGACTTGCTTGATGAGAGGTTGTGGGTAGAGTATATTTTGGTAGTGGTAATTTGTTCATTAGATCTTATGATTGTGCCACTAAGGGTATATTTTGGTTTTCATTTTGCATTGTGGGTATTCTCTCATTTTCTCTCCTTGAAATGTGACCTACAATGTTCATTTGCATTAACGACAATGCAATCCTTAAGTGTGGGAGAGGGTAATAAGATGATAATTATGATTAATGGTTTAATTAGTTGTAGAAAATATCTCTTTTAAGAGAATTTTTTTAAAAATAAAAAAGAATAAAAAGAATATCACTAAGTTTAAAACCCGAGAGGGAAACTTAGGCAAAAGTGGAGGTCCGGATAGGTTGAAAACCCAAAACGGCAACCTAAAAATGAGAGGCCGAATGGTGTGGAATAAGGTGAGGGTGAGTATCGAAAAAAAGTGAAGTTAGGATGAAAACCCGAGAGAGCACCTAGGTTAAATGAGAGAAATATGAGAGAAATTGAAACATTCAATGCATTTCTTAGTTTGTCTATTTGGTAGTTTCTTTGGTAGAGTAAGCTAGTTTTACACTTGCATTTTGTAACTCACATTTATTGGAATGATGGTTGCTTAGATTATTTTAGGCTTTAGGATGTGAGAGCGTGAGAGATTCTTATGTATCGGTGGCTAGGGTAGTGTAGGAATATAATGTTGGGTGTTTTGGGAAAACCATTTCATTATAGTCTATGCTTAGGTCTTTGATTATTCTTGTTTACTCGATAACGAGTAAATGTTTAAGTGTGGGGGATTTTAGGAGACGTCAAATGCATGTAGTTTTCGAAGAATTCAACATCTCTTTTCTTATCTTTTTGTTAGAATATTTATAGATTAAGGTAGGTTTACATCATTAGGGCATTGGATAAAAAGTTTCGATTTTCTTATATAAATACTTCATTTTGTAACCTCTTTTGAGTCTAATGGATTTTTGGTCCTTACGAGCATCTAGATTCCTTTTTACGAGCTTAATTCATAGATAGATCGTAAGCACCTGAGAGTGGTTTAATGAAGGCCATTTGCAAGGATGGGAGAAGATTGAAGGTCAAGAGTCAAAATGTGGTAGAAGATAGAAGGGTCGAAGAAGGAAGACAAAGAAGCGGATAAATTGTGTTTTCCGAATTTTGGACCAATTCTAAGAACGATCTGAGAAGAACCATCATCCAAGGTGGTACCATTGGATTCCTCTTCTTGAGCACTATAAAATTGACTACAAGAACTCCCAAATTGGATCAACGGTTCACCCATAGCAATGAAAAAAGTTGAAGAAAAGAGGAACCAACAGGCGCGCATCCCGCTCACTTAGGCACACGCTCGCATACCCAAAGCACGAGGGGGAATCAGCTTGTTGAGCTGAAATGTGTTGGAATAGTGTCCTTCAGTCAATGCACATTTTTTATAATATAGTTTTAGGATTAATTACGGAGATAATTAATTCAGTTATTTTGAGTGATCAGAATGTTTAGCTTAAAACTGCTTTCGATCAGCTACCATCAATTATATTGGGTTTGCAATTTATAATGACTCAACCTATAGGGTCACACACAAGACATGAAATTGGATAAAATAAATTACTATTGGGCTTAGAGCCCAAATAGTAATTATATGAGAAATGAGTTTAGAACTCATTAAATTCAATTGGGCTGGGCCCAGATTAACTTTTAGAGTAAAAATAGATATTTTACAGGAATAAACATTACGACAAACATTCTTGAACCTGCCTGTTCCAGACGGCAGAAACAGAATAAACCTACCATTCTCATAAAACCAACATCGCCGTAAAAGAGAAGAAGAAAGACGGACGTGGTCGTCTTTGCTTGCGGATATGTTCTAAGCTGACAACGGTGTAGGCGGTCTGATCGTGCCGTGTGGATACGTATAGAGAGATCGCATATGAGATTCTATTCTCCGCGATTGAACGTTTCTCCGCACGCTACAAAGGTAATCTAAACCCTTAGATAGATTCGAATTAAATACATGCATGAGATCTGGGATTAGATAATTGATTTTCCGCTAAATTAGATTTAATCAATTCCCAAAAATTCTTCCACTCAAGTTCCGCCGTGTTGGAGCTCAATTTCGCTGGCAAATCGGAAATATTTTGTATGCTAGGTTTAATCAGTGACAGATTTATGAATCAAGGCCATCAATATGTTATTTCGGTGTGAAACTCACCACATTTATCACCGATAAATTGAAACCCACTGGTGCAAAAATTAATTCTCAATTTTGTCGGTGATATACATCCATTAATGCCAAAAAAATGGCACAACCAGCGCCTCCATTCCCAGAGTAATCTGTTCACCGTATCAAGGAAAAACACCCTTAATTGGACGTGCGTTATATTTCATCGCCGTAATGGCCTTGAATATCTCCTATCCATTAGAGCCCTTAATTCCACCATTACTTCCAGCGCAATCAGTGGATGTTTCTACAACTTCATGCTGCCTATAGATGGTCATTTCCGGCATTTGAAAGCTTACTATTTTTGGCGTGTGCAAGGTCACCGCCCCTGGCGCTTTCAAACCCAATGCAATCTGGTGTACCACCGACTGATCTGGTAAGTTATTTTTCTCCTTCCCTTTGCTATTCGAATCATACCCGGTAGCAAGATTTAACTTTCCATCACCTGGCCACATTTTATTTTTCCTTTTTCAGCAGTTGTGAATCGTTCCACTTGCTGCTCAGTAGCAATTTTTTGAGAGGCTGGATTAGCAATATCACTGATTTCTATCCTTATTACATTGCGTTCTACTGTTCTTCTTTCTCTCAAGCTTTGCTGGCGCATCACCCCCGGTCATGGTTGCGATAATGGTGAGTCATTTTCTAAACATGGGCATGAAACTTTCCCTGCACGGAATATTTTTTTAAGGACAATTGATCTTTGAGTTGTCTATGTGACCACACAATTCACAAAAGTAAGGCAGGCATTCATATTGTAAATAGAAAGTAAAAATTTTACCACTATTTTCATCCTTAAAGTATGAATTCGTGGGATGGGCTCATTCACTGACAACAACAGTCTAATTTTCACATATGCTCCCATACATGTGCTAATTTTATTCTGATATGCCTTAATGAAACCTCAATATCATTGCCCACAATAGTTGTTGTGTCTATGTTTGAGAGAGCCGGTGGGGCCGAATGGACGTGCACCCAAAAAGGACATTTTGAGAATTCCATTTCATGGAGCAGCTCAAGTTCATCTGTCTCTTTGAGAACTACCAGACAATACTCAAAAAACCATCAGGAAATTTCGAACACCTTCTTACAATCTTCCTCACAACAGAACTTGAAAATAACAAGGTTTTTACCCATGCGACATCCTTCAACTCCACCTCTTTTACAATGGTTTGTCACTTTTTGATATTTTTAGACTTTCATACATTTTGGCTTATTCTTCACCCATGGCCATTGTTGCTAGGCTATCAAGATGAAGAAGGATTGTAATAGGTAATTTTGTGTTTTTGAATAGGAATTGCACAAGTGAAGGAGTGTGTTGTAGATGATGGTAGATGGGGATGTTAATAGAGTGGTGAATTGGATGGAAATCAGCCATCACTATTCTTCCATGATTCATTCCATTTTCATGATCCATTCCATTTCCATGATCCATTTCCATAGATTGTGTGCATTCCATATTTAGAAAGTATTGATGATTATTCAAAATTTTAAAATTAGAATCAAATATAAAATCAAAGCTTCAAATACATGAAGCTTAATGGAATGAAGACTTCAAGATCTTCAACTAGGATGATCCTAGAGAGAAAATATGGTTAGAGAGAAGTAAGAGAATTTTTTTATTATGCTTAATAACTCCTTTACTTGTCCATGGAATATTTCAAAAGTATTTAGATTTGGTTGGGACGGACCGAGAAGGAAAGTGTGCAGAAATTGTTGGGACGAAGGAAGTAATATATAACCATTTACGGAGTATCAAAGTTTCATTTGTAATTTTGTTTAGGGATTTTTTACACTTATAACTTTAATTTTAAACTGAGAGTGCTAATATAATCTGTAAAATGAGAAAGTGTCAAAATAACTTTACCTTTAGGATAAAATGTGCAGTTATAACCTTTTGTCACTATTCCGGTGTTAACTCATCAATTTGGGTGTTGACTGGACCATAAATGACAAAAATACACTTGCCCCATAAGTTGATAAAACCTTTTCATTTTTTAATCTAAGGGTAAAATCGTCCTTTCCTTAAATTACATCCAAATCTTTCATTGACAATCTAAGTCAACGACGTTTAGGGTGAGATTGGGACATACATCATAAAGTTATATTTATTTTAGCACCTTATTTTACAGAGTTATATTGGCACATTTAATTTAAAGTTTTTGTCATTTTACCACTTGACTATTTCCTTTAATTCCAAGGATCTTTTGTTGATTTAGCTAATTAAATTGTGCGAATTCGAAAACGTAAATCACGTTACAAATTTAGCAAGAATGTACATTTACGTTCTTCAAATAGTCAAAAGTTAGCAGGAAAAAAGGTGAGAAAATGAATAGGTAAAGTGCATTTACGCACTTCAATTTCTTATATCCTGATTATTGTTTAGTGCACACATTCTTAACTTTTAAAACACCGATCTTCGAATAAAAGATACATTTGTACTTTTAAAAAATTGGGAAAGATACACTCCCTCTATCTCAACTCTATTTGTACTTTCACTTTTTTACACTATTCTCTATCAAAATTTGATCACATATTTGAATATATTTATGAACAATAATATTATTTTATATGATATTGTTCAATTCGTCGTAACAAGTATAAACTTTTTATTTTCCATTAATGTACGCAGATAAAGATATTAATGGTAAAATATATTTCTTGAATAAAGTGATAATGATTGCAGTACAAATTTAGGTGGGACCGGGAGAGTGTATATATTTTTTTAAATGAAGGTGGAAATTTGTTCATTTTCAATAATTAACTTGAAGCTCTTGTAGATGAAAACCAGTCAAAAGTTGGGTGTTGCTATATCATACCATGTATTCTACTTACTTACGCCCTAATACGTATGTACGTGTATAAAATAAATTTTAAAAAACAAAAAACAAAATTTAATTTTTAGATTAACAAAATAAAATTGAAAAAGGGTATTTAAAAATCAGCCTTCTTCCCCTTTCCTTCCACTCACCGGCCGCCGTCACCTCACCGCCGCCGTCACCACCACCTCATAGCCGCCGTCACCGCCACCGCCGCCTTTGACCTTCGGCGAAGAACCGTTCTCCCTTTCCTTCTCCGCCTGTGACCTCACCCTAACCCTTCTTCTCCCCCCTCATTTTTTCGGGGAGAAACCCTCCGACGAAGAACTGATGTTGGAAATGAGAACGGGGATGGTGGAAACGAGAATTGAAAAAAGAGACCGGGTTGGGAAAGGAGAAGAAAACAGGAGAGGGGGAGGAGAAGAAAATGGGGGAGGGGGAGAAGAACAGGGGAAAGAGAAGAAAACGAGAAAGGGAGAGGAGAAAATAACGGGGAAGGGGGAGGAGAACGGGGGAAGGAGAAGAAAATGGGGGAGTGGGAGAAGAAGAAATCAGGGTAGGGGGGAGGAGATCGGGGGAAGGAGAATAAAATGGGAGAGGGGGAGTAGAACGGGGAAGGAGAAGAGAACGTGGGAGGGGGAAGGAGAACGGGGTGAGGAGAGAAGACCGGGGAGGGAGAAAGGGGAACCGGGGGAGGAAAAAGCCGGAGAATGGGGGGGAGAACTGGGGAGGGAGAACGGAGAGGAAATCTTCGGAGAAGGAGACCAAAGAAGGAGACCGAAAAAGAGGGAGAAAAGACCGCCGACCTGATCTGAAAAGGCCGGCGAGAAAAAGCCGGAGAAATCAAGCTCCCCCCGCTTTCACAGTTACACCACCATCTTACAGCTCATCATCATAATAATGTCATTAATAAGTATTAATTACAATTAATTAATAATAAATATCACAATATTTATTTAAATATATCAACAAATACATAAGGTATTTCATTAGTACAAAATATATGGCGTTCTTAAGTAAAATACAGAGCGTGATATAGTGATTCAGAAATAAAACGACAATAGAGGTAAAACCCGTTATACGACGTTCAATCATAAAAGTCAGATGAAGTTTTTCTATTGGGTAATTTTCATTTATACACCAGATTTTTTTGTATTAAGGAATAGTAATATTACTTGTAATTCTAATTAGATTAGAATTCCTTAGATTAGAATTCCTTTTCTAGTCTGATATAGGTCTTTTGTACAAGTATATAATGTACCCCAGAGCATGAATACAAACACACAATTATTAC
>JAULKM010101033.1:0-10307 GCA_032355605.1 Rubia tinctorum | reverse complement strand
ATTCTTCTTCACAACTAAAAAAAGTAAAAAAGCAAACTCACTCATTACCATGGCACTTTAGTCAACAAAGTACAAAAAATGTAAAACCAAGAGCCCTCCTGTCTGGTGCCAATTACAGGCGACCAGAGGGAGTAAGTTCCTTTCTCTTAGTCCACATTGATTGGAACCTAAAAGCCATGTGATATGACTTTTGATTACTTAATGTATGTTAGTAGAAGGGAATTGTCAGATTTCAGCCTACTAAGAACCTATACTAATGATGCAATATATGTGCTGAAAAAATTATCATTTTCCAAACACCTGTCCAATTTCTTACAAACTCTATTTATTCCTTGTCTAGCACTTGACCATGTGTATAAATTTCCAGATGTTGGAATCCCAGTGAGCTTATTATTCAGAATAAATGAATCAAAATCAAGCATATTGTTTCACTCCTCTTCACTTTGAGGCCTCTAACTCTCGTGCTACCATGGGTCCTGGAGTCATCCGTGGTTCTTTAGCTCGCGTTGAATTCCTGTCCAAGGTCGCCACCCTAAAGCATTACAATACGTGGCTCACGGACCGCGCCCTGAAATTCGCTTCTTCTGCTGACCCTGTCGACCATAGCATTTTTGCTGCTTTGAAGGTACGCCGTTTTATCCTTGACCTCATTTGTATCTTTCTCGCTTTGTGTATGGTTTTCTTTTTTTTATATCTTATGCCTTCCGTGTTTCGCAGCATCTGTGTACAACATTTGTGAGTTAGCCACTTCTCAACGGGAGATGGGGATGAGCATGGGTCTGTTGTGGGTCAAAATAATTTAGACCCATCGGGTTTGGGTCCTGGATTGGGTCTGGGTCGAGATTTTAAAAAATGAGTCTTGATTCGGGTCTAAAATTTTAAGACCTAGACCTAGACCCGACCCGTAGACCCATACAACCCCAACTATATATATAATTTTACCCTAATTTTTAAATGACTTTCATAGTCTCAATGTATTTTTTTAATTAAATAAATAATATGTATTGTATATTTTTTCTTGAAGAATAAATTTAAGTGTATATTGAACTTGAATTATTTGTAAATTATTTGTATATATTTAAGAAAATATATTTTGTTTAGTGAAAGTTTTTTAAAGAATTTTAGACCCATTTTTAATTTCTTGATAAACGCTTTATATAAGGCTTTGATGTGACCAATGATATGTCTGATGCTAATGCGCTCAATGATGTTATCGGGGGAGTCTTTGTTCCCTTTAGGGAATACAGTTTCTCCGAGTGCTTCACCGTTCTGTGCCCTGGCATGACTACCACTGAGCTCGAGGCTTGGAATCCAGATAAGCTGTGGTGGAAGCTGCTTGATCCTCCAACTTAACAGGTATTCAAGAAGGTCCGCTTGTTCAAGAGTGAGACAAAGAGATGGAGGGCGAAGCGCATGGCGAAATGCAGTATCAGAACATGGAGGATGAAGGTGTGGGAAGCTCGAAGACCTAATGTTGCTTCCGTTATTGTCTTCTGTTTCTTTTTATTTTGAAGCTATAAAGTTCCCATAAGGGGAAAAACAATTTCTTACTGTTGGGGTGTTCTATTTCCCCATTTTATTGGGATGCTCTGAAGGGGTGTTTTCCCCTTTTAACTTTAACAGTGGATGTGCTCAATTTATATCTCATTTTAAACAAATTTGAAGTCTAATTTTATAATAGATTAGGAAATTAATTAAAAAGAAATTAACATTTTATCAATTAAACGGCTACGATGAATTCACATCTTTTATATCCTAATTCTTTAATTTATGAAGTGTTTTAAATCATATTCAAGTGTTTGCGTTTGTTCGAGTTCGAGTTTTGAAGAAGCATTGAAGAAGTAAGAATATTTTTAAAAAGAAGGCTAAATATTAAAATTTGGTAGAAGCTAGCAGCTTGGTCACTGTGAACCGCAACATATACTGAGTCCCGCAGTAGAGTAAAATAGGCGGTCAACATGGTCAAAGGGGAGCATTATGGGCCACAACATATATTGCAGCCCGCAACGGACGAATTGGCCTGCTATTATTTCCTCACTTTTTAGCCTCTCAACTCTCTCTTTTCATAACTCTACTCGAAAATTCTCCCCAAAACACTACTTTGCATTTACTTTTCATCATTTACTCTATGTTTACCATGGATTCTTGCTATTTTTTATGGCTTTAGCTAATCTAGGCTAAATATATTTTTGGGAGCAATTGACAAGCCTTTCTAGTTTGAATTTGTGAGATTTGATTTATCCTATTTTGTGCTTTTATTATTAAGTATGTTTTGTGATTTCTTGTGTGATTAGTGCATGATTTGGAATAGGATGATCAATTATTTGATGATTGTTGGTTAATTATTTGCTAGGTTTTTGGTCAAACAAAAAAGAGTTTGACTTTTTGTCGATGTTATTATCGCTAGTTAATGTTAGGTTATAATTGGGTGTGACAACTAATTGTGGCTATTGATTGATGAAATTTCTTAGAGTAAAGATGAATTTGAATGGAATTGACTAACTAGCAATGTGGCTCACTAATAATGACTAGCATGAAAGCCAACCTTCGTAGTCATTATTAGTAGATATATTTGTATTATCCCAATGTTTCTCGCTTGTAGGATATTGTGTTAGTTGTATTAGGTCTCCATGTTTATTTCTATTATCGGGGAAGTCTATGACTTCGATCGTCTAGAGTGCCTCCAGGGTAAGGGTTATTGTGTGGTGCTGATCGCCCACTCTAACTTTAACCGAGGCGAGGTGAGTAATGTCTTCACTCGAAAGGTGTTGAAAAGTTATCCACAATATGTGATTAATGCATAAAAATAGGATAATTAATCGATGATCAAAGGATGACTAGAAATGTAAACCAAAGACTCGTTATAATCTTATTTACATCTTTCTGTGCTAGTTGTGATTGTAATTACATTGTTTGTTCTAATATATTTTGTATATAAGACACAAAAATATATTCGGTAACAGACACACATAATCTCAGTTTCAGGCATGTAATTGCATCCATGAGCTTTTACATATAATGTCAAAGCATGCAAAATATTAGGATCAAATAAAGATAATGTGAAATTGGGTTAAACATCAAAATAAACTTGACCATAGGCCAAAATGGATTGCATAGCACCCATTAAAGATTGGCTCCAATCTAAGTTTCTAGCATCCCTAAAGACTGCCATAAAACTTTCGGGGAAACCTTCCATATTCAAAGGTTTAAAAGCAATTTGTATGAAACCAATATGTAAAAATTTGTAAAAAAAAAAAGCTTTTGATATCTTTCAATATCAATATCAGAATATAACTGAATAGTTTTTAATTGATTATCCATTTGGGTGGATTCTCAATAGTTTTTATAATATGTCTATTTATGAGATTTTCAAAAATTCCATAGTTATAAATTTTCTTTGTAGAAACTGATGGAATTGTCCATTTATTCAGTTCATCAAGCTGTTGTGGAAGTTCATATTCTTCTGATCTGGCATTCTTAGCATTATGTTTATAATTTTATTTGAAAATATTCAAATTCATCTGTTGTAATGATGCATTTTACTATCTACAAATAACTCTTAAACCATGACTCTGATACCATATGGAAGGAACTCATATAGGGATTTATATCAAATAGCACACTACTTAGATCGTATCCACAGATTTATTTCAAATTCATACTAATCTAGTTACAACTAGACCAATATTAAAATTGCCCGAAACATAGCCTGAACGCCTCCACATGGCTTTAGCGGCTGACATGGGCACACACATGACAATTGTGTAGCTAAACAGTGTTTCATTGAAACCGTTTATGAATTACATATCTAAGAAGTATTTTATTGAAACCACATTATGAATTCATTCTAGAAGCATCTTACAGGAGTAAGAGTATTTTCCGGATAATATAGGCTTATTAGCCTATCATTTAAGATCAAAACTTTAAAATAAAAGTTATGTACCTGGGAGTTGTGCTTAGTCTGAGCAGGGATGTGAGAATACTAGAGTTTTATTTATTGGGAGATTTACAATGCTTGATTTTCTTTCTTCCAAGGCTTGGTTTCTATCTAATGAGAACGTTCCCTTTTATAATTGAAGGGCAAGCCTCATCTATGATTACAATCAGAAAAGGAATCTACAATAATTACAAGTGGACAAAAGACTTCATAAAAGTCTTCAACTTTATTAAAGTGACCGGACCATTATTTCCATCATGCCATTATATGCGTCCTTCTCCATTATTGGTGGTCATGCGTTTTTCCTTTCATTATTGATGGGAAATGTCTTGACTATTCTAGCATTTTCAGCTTCCCTTGGGATCTCTCTTCTTCCTTCTTGGATTTGGCCTTTTGTACCACAACTTCTATTAGGCTATCAAATAAATCTTCCGTGGTTGGTTGAACCATTTCTTCATCCAACGGTTGTGATTCTCTAGCCAAGCAGCCATAGAGATTCTCGTCTTCAACATCCTTCATTGAGGAAGTGGATGGCTCAGAATAGGGTTGTCATCCACCTTGTTCTTGAAATTCTTTAAAAAAACCAGGTTTAACTTTATCAAGATAGGCTGTCATTAATTCTTCCTCAGAGATTTGAGGATTCTTCATTTTCATAGTTTTCTCCAATTTGGAGAAGAATGAAGATGTATCATCCTCTTGCTTCTTTTTGTTATGGACAAATTTTAAAGAGCAAATTAGGGAAGTAATATCTTTCTCAAGCTGAGAACCATACTTTTCATTAGATCTTCTTTGTCTTGATCAAAAAGTTTGGACCAAAATCTAGCAAGGAATTTCCTTTTAAGACAAATAATTCCTTGGGAATTTTTCCCTGCTTCAAGAATCCACTTCCATATCCATGGGATACTTGTCTGCATAAAGAAGAATAACAATGCAGATCCCTCGATATAATCAGAGGGGTTGTCAGGAGTAACAGATGGTGCTACTTGTACCCAATCTTTGTAAAACCCCATATAAGGGTCTGGTAAGACTTGAATTTCAGGTCCAATTATGTTCCACCATGAAAATATCCATCCAGGAAGACTTTGGCCATTTTTATTGTTCCTGAAAATTTCAGGATTGAATTTAATCCACCATGTGTGAGCATGTTTTTTATTCTCATATTAAAACGTATTAGTGAAAGCATCGATATAATCGTAATAATTAAAGGCCATGTTTATTGATGTCCTAGGAATTATGAATTCCTTTGATCGGAATGGGCTAATACCCCACTCATAAGGAAATATTATCTTTTTTAGATAGAACTTTGAAAAGCTCTTTTCCACTCCTCGCTTATTATCTGGGAATGAAGTAATATCAGCAGAACCTGTTGCTGTAAGAATGTATTCATAATACATCCTATTTTTTCCCTCTATGAAGGGATAGCATAAATTTTCTGCATATCGGTTCATAAGAAGCCATGGATCATTTAGGTAATTTTTATCTTCATGGGTTAAGTAAATTATTACTTCCTCATGCGACTGAATCAAATATTGATTCCTGTCATCCTCCGGTTGTTGGAGTTTTCTGACATATAAATCCTGTTATTGGCTTGATGAGCCTGCCTTCGTGAGTATAACTCTTGGAGTATTAGGAGTATTTGGAGTATTACTCCCTCCTCTACCTCGGCCTTGGTCGGAACTTTTGCCTCTTCCTCTACCCCTATGGGGAGTAGGTGTCGTCCATGCAGGACGCATGAGTTTATTCCTGCAGATATTCACGTGTCAGAAAATCTGGCAATGAATTGATTTCTCCTTTAAGATATTGAATTTCAAAATTGAATGGGGCTAAATATGCCTGCCATTTAGCAAACATTTGTTTAGAAACATCATGTTTAAAATCTTTTTGAAACATGAATTTGGCTGCATTGCAGTATGTTCTTATTTAAAAAATTGTATTGTAAAGATCATCTTGAAATTTCATGACACATTTAACTATAGTAAGAATTTCTTCAGCTATAGTAGCTTAATTTTTCTCACTATTAGTCCATTTACCCGAATAATATCTGATTAAATACTGTAGCTTGGTATGGGGATTTATCTGTTTAAGAATTCCACCATAACCTATGTCAGAAGCATCAGTTTCAATAATCTTTCCCCATTCTGGGTTTGCAAGCATTAGGCATGGTAATACTTGAACATTCTTTTTTCTCTTTTGTACTGCCTGAGTGTGAGTTTCGGATCAGGGTATGGCAAAAATATTTAGTCTGTCATATAAGACAGCAACATCTAAAGAGAGATTTTTATAGTAAGCCAAAATATAATTTAGACTCCCCAAAAACCTTCGTAATTGGATTTTGTCAATAATTTTATCAGGAAATTTTGAAGCAAAATCTATGCATCTTGTGATAGGGGTGATTTTCCCCTAATGAATGATATGGCCCAAAAATTTAACTTTTTCCTGAAAATAATCATTTTTGATTTGGATATTACCAAACCATTTGTAATTACAAAATTTTTGAAGATTTCAAGATGCTTGATATGCTCTTGAATGGTTTTTGAAAAAACTAAAATGTCATCAATATAAATAATGATAAAATCACTATAAGGATTAAATATATCATTCATAATGTGTTGGAATTATGAAGGATAATTTTTTAATCCAAAGGGAATTACATTCCATTCGTAATGACCAAATGGTACCGGAAATGCAGTTTATATCTATCAGACTCATTAATCTGAATATGCCAAAATCCCGATTTTAGATCAAATTTTGAAAATATATTTTATTGGAATAACATGTCTAATAAATCTTTTTTTATTGGGTATTAGATATCTAATCCATTTCAAAACCTTATTTGACGGTTTGTAGTTTATAACTAATCTTGGAGTTCCACGCTGCTGCTCACTATGTTTATTAACATAGAATGCAGGCAGCTCCAAGGAGAACTGGATGGACATATTAGTCCTCTTTCTATTAAAGTAGCAATCTCCTTTTTGCAAATTTGCAAATATTCCTTATTCATTTGACAAGGTCTAGCCTTGGTAGGAATATTTTGTTCCTGGAAATCTTCTTCATAAGAAAGACAAACAACATGTTTTTTCCTATTCCAGAAAGCAGTGGGTAAGTCAATGCAAATAGATATTGAGAAATCATGTTCAATATTCTTAATTTTATCCTGTAATTTATGATTTTCTAATTGATTTTTAATATTAAAAGTTATTGGCTCTTGCTGTAAATAACATAAATATTGTTTTTATTTTGCAAAAGAGAAATTAGTTTATTGTTTTCGTTATTTTAAATCCAAGGGAAAGTAATCGTTTTTCCCTGATGTGTTCTTGAAAAATTATTTTCATCAATATTTTTCAAAGGTATTAATCCATTTATAAATGGTAATCCGAGGATAATATCATTAGCCAAGTTTTTGACTAAAACAAAAGATCATTCAATGCATATTTTATCATGACAAATATGAACATTGGGTAATTTATAAGATACTTGTCAATTACTTCCGTCGGATCCTATTATACTTCGAGTGGTTTTTAAAAAAATACTTTGTCGGGATTAAACCTTCTCGAATGCAATTTAAATCTGCTTCTAAATCTATAAGGGTATGAATTTTTTTATAAATTGTGTTCTTATCAATTATTAAATCGATTTGGGTGATCCATTTATGTTGGGAATAAAATTTGATGGTTCCCATAAAATCATTTTCTTCCACTGGATAAGAAGTGGAAGGTATATTGGAAGTATTACTTACCTGTTCTAATTCAAGGATTGTAATTCTGTTTTCTAAAATAATGTGTTATTCTGGAGTAAAGAAACTTCAAGTTTGAGATCATGGATCTCCGTTCTTAATTCTTGAACAATTATAGGACCGTTATGATTCCTCTTCTTCTGCAATTCCTTTATAATGGCTGAGAAATTATAAGGAGGATCAATTATTGTTTTAATTTTTAAAGGAATCCTATCGGGTTTTTCCTTCTCCCGAGCCTTGAATAATGCTTCAAGAATTTTAGCTTTCTGAGCTTTATTCTAGATATTATCCAGGAGTTCACTAATTTCTTCACCATTTATAACATTGATGTTGAAATTAGAGAATTGTGCTTGGAGTTTATAAAACTCATCATATGTTTCATCGTTTCCCTTGATAACCTGACAGTTATCCTTTGAAGAGCAAGCAAAAAGATTTTCTTTTTCTTCTGGAGAGGATGAATAAATATCCTCATAATCAGAAGAGGTAACAAGTTCTTTAGAATGATCGGAATCATCTGAGGAGGCGATCATTTCTAATAACTCATTTTTGATACTCTCATCTATGTTGAGAGATCAAATTTTATCTTTTATCTTATTACATTTGTTTGCATAATGCCCTTTTCCCCCCACAAGCATAGCAAGTGGGTGACCTTTTCTGTCTTTTAGGGACATAGCCTTTTTTTCATTTCTAGCTCTTTTTATAGCAGTATATTTCTTGTAAGAGTCATATTTGTATTTTTTATAATGCTCCATTTCATGAGGTTTTTCTATATTTCTCCTCTTTTTAACCATTGTATGGGAGGATGGTTGATCAAAAGAAAATTGTTGGCAAAATTCTCCTAATTGGGTTTTTTTTCTAACAATCTATGTCTCTTAAATTGTTTTTATAATTTTAAATCATTACAAAGATCTAAGCCCTCTTCCATGCATTTTCCTATCAATTGACCATAGGAATAGAGATCCCATTGGATATGAGAATTTCCTGATTCTCTTCTTAGACTTCTTTTAATCCTTTCGGCAAAAAGAGAAGGAAGTCCATCAAAAAATCTGGCTTTCCAGAAACTACTATTAGCTTCTGGAAGATTTAGAGCTCTACTCATGAAGACATCCTTGTACCACATAAAGGTGGTAAGGGTAGGACATCTATGGTTTTGTAAGAGAGTCCTAATATTGTCATAATTGGTAGAATATCTACAAGTAAAATGTTCCAATACTGTTAATGCTAAAGTAAAAATAGCATTAGGTTTAGTTTCATTACTTTCTTGTTTAATGGAATTGAGGATTGAAGCTTTCTAGTCCAGGGTTAGATAATTATCCCACCAAGCTTTAAGTTGACTAGTAAAACCAGCAATGATCATTTGCATAATATGTGCATCACTATGGTTATTACCTTTAGTGGCAGCAACATACATGATCATTTTATGACATGCTCTAAAAATTTGACTATCGGAACCACCATCAATGTTCCATTCAACTATTTCAGTACCAAAATAAGCAGTATGGTCATTCCTATAAGCATGTTCTTCAACCAAGACATCCATAGGAGTTGGTCTAGGGTAGTAATAACTTTCTGAACCTATTCTAGGTTTCCAATTACTTTTCATAGCTGTAATTTGTTCTTTTTCTGTATTTATCATTTTATTAGTAGAACTACTAGGTTTATTAATACTATGGTTCTGGGTGGTAATTTTTAATTCTTTGAATTGAGAGAGAATTTCTCAAAGATCTTTTAATGAAGAATCATTTTTTCTTTTTTCAGGCTAATACCATCCATAGAAGGAGGTGGCAGGATATTAGCTGGAATTTCCAGAATTTTTTCCTGTTGTGGTGTGCTGGAATCTTTAATCTTCTGAGCATCTATAAGAGATTTCAGCTTATCAATATTTTCATGTAATAAGCTTATTTGTTCACCAATAATTTTTAGGTGGATATTTGTATGATTGTTTTGTTTGAATAAACTATTGATATGATCAATCATCGGGCCATTAAGAGTTTGATGTAAAATTTTCATAAATAGTTGGACTTGTAAATAATTGTTACTATTATCCTTTTTAGAGCAAATGGCTCATCCGGAGGATATAAACTCCAAAGAAATTTTCTTGAATCTAAGTGCCAGAGTCATTCAATAGTACTTATATTAATAAGGACATAGTCTCCTACAAACCATCTGACAAAAAGTTTGAAATATTGTTTGGTTTGCAATTCTGAATAAAACTGTTCTCTAATAGAACATGCTTCTTCATATGTAAAGAAAGAAACAAATCATTTTCTAAAAAGATCATAGTTTTTACAGTTAAAATCTTCCTTATTCATCTGTATAAGATCATATTCAGGAGAATAATTTAGAGTGGAAGGTGGAACTTCGTTCCAATCAATTTTTCCCATTTTTATCCATCTTTAAAATAATCAAAATATCCCATTTCGCTGGGTGATGGATCTATAGGATCAATTTTGATTCCTTGTGGAATATGGTTATTATCAATTTTAATTTTATTAATTTATTCTTCTTCTCGAGATTTCTCAGAAGGAGATGTGACCTTATAAAGATCTTCATTAACTCGAAACCAAGGGTATTATGAAGAGTGCTATCAAGAGGATGGAGTTGTTGGTTTCCAAGGTCAAAAATCTCAAGAAGGTT
>JAULKM010101032.1:0-10307 GCA_032355605.1 Rubia tinctorum | reverse complement strand
CCCACTTCTACCATTTCCCTAATTTTTCGATAAAATCATATATTTTAATACTCCCTCCCTTTCATTGGATGTGACACACTTTTTTTTGGTTATTTTTGTGAATTTGACACACTTTTCTTTTATACCAAGATTCCTTCAATTTCATCTACTCATTTTACTTTTTTCTTTCTAAATACAATTTCATCCACACATTTCATTCACCTAAATCCAATCACCTAAAGCTATGGTGTCACACCCAACAAAACGGAGGTAGTACTAGATGAAGTATTTAATATATTATAATTAATATATTAATCAATCTTATATATTCTATAAAAAGTAGTTATAATTACACTGTTAGCCTAATTATTAGTACGTATTATTAATTTTAAAATTATACTATAAATTATGCATATATTTTCTCTTGGGTTTCTTTCAGAAATTTTACTAGACTAAAATAAAAGTTTGTTCAAAAAATATTTTTTTACCCTGTTTACCAATGAAACCATTATTTTTAAATTAATATAACTAATTGACTAATTTAATCATTGTTTTTTTTGTAATTTCGTTCTTATAATTCTAAAAAAATATAAATAATTAGAATTTAGTTTTAAAAGTTATAATATTGAGATTTGTCATAATTAGTCTAACCGTTAGACGGTTTGCCTGTAGATGCTCTAAAGGTTGTTTAAAATTAATAAAAATAGCAAAGTAATTTTTTGAATTTGATACCGAAAGTAAGTTAAACTGGACTAAAATCAAACCTATGTATTTTTAAAAATAATAAAAAGAGAGAAGAGATGGAAATTGTGAATTCAGTAAATAAGAAAGGAAGAAAAAGGGGGAAACGGCGAATTTTTTTTTTAAAAAAACCCCATAAAATTTCAACAAATCACATCCATATTTCTAGATTATAAATCCACCAATCTTCTCCATTAAAAGTGCATTTGTAGGTTGAAAAAAAAAACGAGGTTTGAGATAAAAGTGCCCAAATCCCCCATTTAAGAGAAACCACTGCCCTATAAAGTAGTGCAGAGAATCAAAGAAGATATTCGATGAAGATGCCGGGTTCGATGTGGGCTGTGGTGATGGAGGAAGAGAAGCTAAAGGGAAGGGTGGCGGAATCTGTATCTGTTACAACCACTTGAAAGTATGTATTGACTTGCTTAAAAATGCGGCGTTAACCTGCTTCATTGATGTTCTTTCCACTTTACCCACGAGAGATTAATTATTCTTTACTTGGCTAGATTATAGTTGAAGCAGAAGAAGAAGGTCAAGGACTAACCATTCTATACTTGTCTCGTAAGGCCGAAGATAATGTTGGGGGTTGGATGTTGTTTGATGGGTTTTTGCAGGGGAGGGGTGGAAGAAGAAGTAGAAAGCATGAAGAGACAGCAAATTACAACAACGAAAGGGGTGCTGCTGTTTTGGGTCAGTACATATCATGTTCTCCCAGTCCCAGAGATAGTTGTTTTCTAATTAGGTGAGTTGTGTTGTGTATGTACATTGTGCTCTCTGTGTGTGTTGTGCTAGTTTTGTATGCTGATCTCTGTGTGTGCTTTGTTGAGTCTGTGTTTGTGTGTGTAGCAGAACTATTTGTAATGTTGTGTGTGCGTTTTGTTTTGAATTTCCAGAACTTAAGTTCCTCCTCCTCTACCAGATACCGTACCTTTTTTCTTCATTAATCATTTCCTTATTCAATATCTTATTGCAATTGGTTGCTTTGAATCGCATATGTAACGACCAAACACACTGGATGCTAATTTGTATACATTTGCTTTAATCATCTATTGCATTTCTTAGAATCATAACTAGGGGTGATTAGCTGGATGCTCGTTAAGTGATACTCATTACTGTTTCGATTGGCTGCTAATCGTTGCTTCCAGATTCACTTACTGTGAGTTTTCAGATTCATGGTACTGAGATATGAGCAATCCTATTGATTATTGTACCACTCACATTGTTGGTGAGAACTCTCATCAGAGTCATAAACCGGTTGTGTATGCTTCAAGTTCTTTATATGCTTGGAATAACCTTGGTTTTGTAACATGCTACATATGCTTCCCCTTTAAATTGTTTAATAAAAAAAAGGTTACTCTGTTCTTCAGGAGTAATAATGAATGAAGAAATCATCCATCAGTTGTGTAAGCAGGCTGTGCAATTGTGTAAGCAGGCTGTTGCACAGGTACCATCCACAACTCATTTGAATTTCCCGACTTTTTTTGTTAAGAAAACATCTCAAATTCTTTCTTGAAAAGTTGAGTGGTATGATTTATATTAGTCGAACATCTTTCCCTGCTAGATATACTTTTTTTGAGTATTTCTACACTATCCTGCTTAGTAATGATAAGTAGCTTTCATGTTCTGCACAGAGATCAGGATCCATCCAAGTTCTGATTTAAAAGATTCTTCTCTGGGACAATCTGCAGACAAGGTTGAAATTGAAGAGGACACAACACTCAAGGATCTGGACTTAAAGCTAATGCTTTTATCTAAATCCTTCTTGGCGCGAGGCTTTGATGAAGTAAGTGATATCTGAAAAATAGTTTCCTTGTCTTTCCTTGAGGAAGAAATTTCCCTGGAGTTGATGTTCTTAATAGTGTTCCATCTGGGCTACTTAATTACAAAGGCATACTATGTGCTATTTCCTAATGCTGAGGCTGATCTTTCAATCTGGATCCATGCCTAAATTATTTGCTTATAAGTTTTAGGTATTAATATCATATTTTCAAAACCGAGCACCTCAGCACTTAAGATCTCTAATGCAAAACAGTCTAATACTGACAGTAGCTGGGCTAGAGATTGTTGAAAGTTGCAGTAACTGACTTGGGTTATGTGAATAAATTCTGATTTCTAGCATGCGTAAGAGTAAGCCCGCCCTTGTTATATATTCTTATGGTTATTTTTTCCTGTATGATTATATGCAGAGATAACACGCAATCGCTCGAAGAATGCTTTTGGGAGGGATGGGCACATCTTTGGTCATCATCTACACATCTGAAAGTTTGACTTGTTGGCTCAGCTGATCTTATTTTGATAGGCTACATGACTATTCTTATACTAGTCACTGCATATCTGCTAAGAGTTTTTCTAATGCAAGGTTTGGTTTAACTACAACAAAGAACGCGAATTGAACGTGCCATGGGGTATTCTGTTCCACTCTCGTTTATTGAGCACAATGATGGAACAATTTAGGGTAGAGTTTTGTTTAGTTCTTATTCGTTTATGTTTACTTCAGTCCACAGAGATGTGAAATGACATTTCCTGAGTAGTGAGTCTTCATGCTGATGTTTTTCTGGGATGCAGACAGGAGGAATGGTTTCTTTTGTAAGGCTTAGAATCTTGTTCAAATGGAGGCTTGCAATGTGATTACTTCTGTTCTGCAGATAGCATTTCAGATGTCGATACCCCGTCTCGTGCTTTGTTAAGTTCAACAGCTTTCTATTCTACTTCCATTGAGTGAAGCCGGTAGTAATATTCTAATAAAATGATTGTCTTTGTACTCTTTAATTTATAGTATTTTACTGTCTTTTGTGTTGATTCAGAAATGATTGCGATGTGGTCTTATTGTCTTCTTCCCTTGGCTTGGAGTTTAATTTTCTTAACCTGGATTCATGTTCTCATACTTGTACAGTTGTGGAGTATATAAAGATTCCTTTGGTTGACATATAGATTTTTGGTTAGATGAAATAGAGTTATTTGTAAGTGACAATATAACCCTCAGATATTTTTTAGTTCAAGAATAACCCTAACTAGTTAATGTAAATGCTAATATAACCCCAAGACTCCATTTCCGGTGTTGACTTCCATTTTCTGGCGTTGACTGTATGTAAAATGTCCAAAATACTTTTAGTGTTAAAATATGAATTTGAGTTCGCCGGTCGCCGCCGGCCCACTGATAGGTGTTATATCGGCACATTTTTAAAACTTATAGGGTTATATTAGCACATTCGTAAATAGGTAAAATTGACTTTTCCATCGAAAATGTTATATTGGCACTTACATCAAATGAGTATGGTTATATCTGCACTTTCAGTTATCAAAAGGTTATATTGACACTTATATCAATTAAGTAGGGTTATAAAATCACTTTTCTCTTATTCAAAAGGTATAACAAGCATATCGGTAGCTCAGTACTACTAGGTTGTATGTAAATTCTGCACAGACAATTTTTTTTCATTTGACAATTTATTTTACCATTTCAAAATCAAGAAGGACGATGATGAAGCCGTGTGCTTTGTAATCCAGCAGCATGTCTTACCCAGCATATAGGCCAGTGAGACAAAGCTTTCCTTTGAAAAAAGAAGTGTATGGAGTGATTAATAAATACTAGTATTATTTTATTTTATTTTATTTTATAAATGGCACATTGGCTAATGGCTAGTGAGTGTTTGTCACGTATTTTTTTTACAAAAAAATAAGTATCCACGTTAAAATTTACTTATTTACCTGATATATTTATTGGTGAAAACTCACTCACATAATTAACATGAAAGACTTCTATATTTAAATGTACTAATTAGTTCATTCATCACTTTCTGTTTTTCATAAGTTGTACATGAATTCACCTCTTTTAATCTCATATGATCCACTAGATTTTAAATTGAATTAATTGCTTTAAGGGTCCCATAAAATGCCCTCTTAAATTACTTTAGTGGTCTCATAAAATGCCCTCTTCGAATCCATTTAGGCTCTATTACTATTCTCCAGAAATCATCTTGAATTTCAGTTCAATTCAGTCTAACTCAATTTGATAAAAAAAATAATTTGGTAAGATTTAACTTACGATATTGTTACTATTTTTAACACAATTTTTTTGTTCATTTCAATAGTTCAATTCATATGAGTTCAGTTCAATTTATTTTAAATAAATTATAGAGAACAAGGTCTTACTCTCATGAGTGAAGCGTGTTTGTTTTGTCTCTTAAAATGTATAATTTGTTTTATTTTGTTTACGGGAAAATGACAGTTTAGGTGCCCACTTTTAGGTGAAATTACAGGTTTCGTTCCTCATTTTGCACAAAGTTTCTAAAAATTTCCCAGATTATTACAAATATTCTCAATTGGTTTCTTTATCAGACATAACAAATTTTAATCAAGTTAATGGATCCATTACAGTTACCGAGATTTAAAAATTATATTTTAACAACATTTGAGGTTAAATTAATTATTATTTTTCAATTTTTCCAGTTTTTTATTCACTGCCTCCTCCATCATGTTCCAAACACCACAAATTCAACTATACTCACTGTCGCTTATATTGTACTTACTTTCCATGTTCCTTGCTTCCAAATAGAGACATTGTATTAATTAATTATTTCACTTCATAACTCATACTCCCTCCGTCCCAGCTTAACTTGCATATATTTTTTATCACACTTTTCAAGAAACATGTTTGACCATTAATATGTTTAATTGCGTAAAATAACAACAAATAAAAAGTTAATATTTAGAAACTACTTATACGACGAATCCAGTAATATCACATATGATAATATTATTGTTTATATGTCTATTCAAATACGTGGTCAAAGTTTGACAGTGTTGACTTGTCAAATAAAAAATTACAATTTAAACTGGGACAGGGGGAGTATAGTTTTTCTTAGATGACTAAACTTTAATATTTTAAATAAAATTCCCTGTTTCCAATTTAAATGTAAGATATAACATGTACAAAAAAATTAATCCTGATTTTTTATTAACAATATTGTGCGACTCACAGTGGGACTCCACTGGTATTATTTAAAATATTTTTACCAAGTCTTGTTTTAGACAATCTAAAGTTTAGGCTCATTATTCAATTATTAAACATTTTGATTTCTTTTCAAAAGCTGCAAAAAATTAACAAAAATGAAATTTTGTATTTTATTTTTGCAGAAAGAGTTTGTCTAAAGTTTAGTTTTCTTCACGTGAGACCGTCTCAATAAATTTAGGCCATGTTCTCACACCTTATTTTGTTAAATAAAATTTAATTTAATTGAATTAAATTAAATTAATATATATATAATTAATATAAATTAACCTACATTATTATTTTGAGAAAAGTGAATATATAATCCTACGTAATTCACATAAGTGAAAATATAACCATGTGATAATTTAAAGTGCAAATATAACCCTAGATAGATAATGCGTGTGCAAATATAACATTTTCCGACAGTTTGAGGCCGAATTACTAATAAAAAGACAAATTTACCCATTCAAAAAATAAATTTAAAAAATAAAGGTGAACCCTAAAATAACCCTTCTTCTTCTACCTGTCTTCTTTTCTTCTTCTACCTTTTCTTCTTCCCTGCTACCCCTCTTCCCATCGATCTCCAGAACTGCCACCCCCACCCCCTCCCCTCCCCCTTTTCTTCGTTTCTTCTTCTTCTACCTTTTCTTCGTCCAACGCCACCCCCATCCCCTCTTCCTGCCGATCTTCCTACCGATTTGTGCCGGTCACGTTGGTAAGCGTTCTGGAGATTGGCGTCGCTTCGCTGCTAACCCTCGTGTCGATTGGCGCAAAAAAAACTTGGATGCTCTACTTTTAAAAAAAAAAACTAATGATCCCCATGCTTTCCGTCTGCTTGGGGAAGTTAATCATGAACTCAAGGATTATAATGCGAGTGCCAAGGCTTATACAATTGCAGTGATGGTTAGTGTTGTTTACATGCGAGGAACTCTTCATGTGCTCTGCCTGCTTGCTAATTATTAGTTTCTCTATCAATTTCATACGATTAATTGCTAGCATAGTTCTGTATTGAGGGTCTAGGCTCAATTTTAAATTCTATCTAACCTAGTAATTTAGGGACATTCTAGATTAGCGGCGCCGCTTCACTGTTAACCCTCTTGTTGCTTCGCTGCTGAATTAGCGAAGCTTTGGAGCTATGGATTTGTTTCACCAAACGGATGACTCTTTAACTAGGTGGTGCTGGTGGCGGTGGGTCAGTATAGGTAATGGTGGGTACGGATTATGATACCTCTATACTCATGCATACCTAAAATTTTCATACTCATACTCGCCTCATCACCCATGGTGGGTACAATATTAAAATTCACCACCGCCCCATCACCCACTTGGGTTTTCATACCCACTTCAAATCCATTTTACTCACCTCATATATATCTCCAACAAAACCTAAATTGTACTTTAAAATTAATAATTTTAATATTAAAGCTTAATAATATTCACATGAAAATATTATAAGTAAAACATGTGCATTATGGATTTAAAAAATAGTTTATTATATAATAAATTATTATGTAGATAATGGGTATAGCGGGGCGGGGCGGGGCGGGGCGGGTATGAACTGGTATCTATGCTCGATCTACTACCCATGACGAGTATCAATTTTCATACCCATACCCGCCCACCCCCACGAAAAATACATCCATATCCGTCCAATTGGGGCGGATGCGGGGCGGATCTCCACCAAAACCCGACCCACTCCCATGCCTAGTGGTGGTGGCGACGGCAGCGGGGGATGGCAGTGGGGGTAGCTGGGCTGGAGGGGGTGGCTACTGGTGGAGGAGGTGGGGGTGGCGGGGCTGGAGCTGGGTGGTGGCGGCAGCGGTTTGGCGGCAACCTGGCAGTGGTGGTGGTAGAACAACAGCAGACAAAGTATTTTTGTCTCAATTTTTTTTGCTTCAGATTGTAAGGGCATTTTGAAATGACCAGTCAATGCCGGAATATAGTCTTTAGGGTTATATTTGCACTTATGTAAAATAGTTATGGTTATTTTTGCACTAAAAATTATCTCAGAATTATATGTGCACGTAATGAATTTATATAGGGTTATATTTGTATATATCCCTATTATTTCCAGTTACGTGCCTGGCATGTTCAATTTAATTACTCCCTCTGTCCCAATTTAAATTGCCCACTTCACTTTATGTCGCTATTCAGTGTCCAACTTTGACAACATATTTGAATAGATATATAAACAACAATATTATTATATATGATATTATTGAATTCGTCGTAACAAGTAGTTTCCAAATATCAACTTTTTATTTGTCGTTATTATATGTCGATTGACATATTAACGGTCAAACATGTTTGTTAAATAGCGTGATAATGATTGTTGTGTAATTCAAGGCGAAACGTTAGGAGTAAGTGAAACATAACCCAACACAGGAATCATTTGGTAGGAGAATCCGGTCAACTAAGCAAGAAAATATGCAGGATCAATATCATCATTATTTAATTAAGTACTAAGTATTTTTCAAAAATAAATAAATTAAGTACTAAGTAAGTATATTTCAAAGACTCATTTTTCTTACCACATCAACATGCATAAAAGTTCGTGCAAAAAGGGTTCACCTTTCGAACCCGTGCAAAATGGATCTTTCACATGAGTGCCAAGAATAAGCCTCACGAGAACTCATCACACCCATAACTATCACATCAAACATGCCTTCGACATAATGTCACAATCAGTTTTTTATACTCCCCCGTCCCTCTTTTTCTGTCTTACTTCACTATTCATCAATAAAGTTAGTGTTGTTTGAATTGTAAAAAACTATAGATATATAAATATGAAAATTATCGTGTGATATATCAACACATATTTTAAATATATATTTCTATAATTTATTGTTATACATAATTTAAGTTATTAAAATTATAAAATTATCAATGAATAGTGTAAAAAGATGAAGTAAGACAGAAAAAAAGGACGGAGGGAGTACTAGTTTAGGCTCTTCATCTTCGAACTTGAACTTCAGAGGTTGACTGGAGGTATTCTGAAAAAGATGGTTGTAACTTTGGGGGTAATTGTGTCGATATTTCATAAAGGAACCAAATCAGAAAACTCGTAGGTTTCTCTTGCTTTCGTGCCTTAAATTTTTTATTAGTATCTTCTTCGTCCAGGATCCGCATGCAGGAATAGTTCTCTTGCTCTCCTTTTCTGATTCTACTCTCTTCCTTATTTTTTGTTTTACCTTTCCCTAGTGATCTTCCTATTTTTTAGCACATACTTTTCCCGCAATTAATAACTTCACTGGTGGGTTGAATTGTTCTTCTCATCAACAATGCTCACCCTAATGGATGAATGAATGATCAACGTTTATCATTAGGCGATTCCACAATGTGGGATAAAGGTTAATAAGTGAATCCCTTCATGATATCTTCCTCTACTCCCTCATTTGATGTATACTTCTCCCTATCAAAGTCGAACAATAATCAGTATCAATTTCCGGATAATAATCAATATCATTGATATCCTCAAATGTTTATTTACTTTCCGTGCTTACAAAAATCACACACATAAACCACTCATTACATTAGGTAATAGTGTTTTGATGATAAAAATAACAATAAAATTATATTTTCTACAAATATATTTATTGAAATCAAATTGATGTAAAATTTAATTTATCCATTATTTAAAATATTTATTTCCAATCATGCCCCCAATATGCAACAAACACGCACGTGTCAACTAAATATGTTCATAATAATTAAATACTAAGCCAAGAAAGTGCAGAAAGACGTTAATAATCAAGAATTGGGGATTTTTTTAGTTCATTAATTAAAAGTGGTTTAACCAAATTTAAAATACTACCCTTTTCCTCCTCATACAGTGAACCCATCCTCGCGTTTCTTTCTTTTTCTGAAATGGTAGTTGGTCTGGATTGCGGTCTGTAATTTGAAGTCAGTTTAAGAGTATTCTTAATTTCTTCAAACCAAATTTCTCCATTCCAAACTCATTTATCATCTGATGAACACAAAGAAATTAGCATCTATAATTGAGTTTTATATCCATCCTCTATGCAATGTGTTTGTTTTCATCTTCAATTCAATCTATTTTCGTATATTTTATTAAGTTTGAAAAAGTGTAACTCATAATAGTTTTATTGCTAGCTAGAAGAACATATCTCTTATTGCCCCTTGATTTTGGTTTTTCTTCTTTTATTTGTTTGCAGTAATGTCATCATTGAATGATTTCGTAGAAAACTATTCCGTTTTTTATATGTACAACGTTAATGGGGAGTTGGCGGTGTTCAACGACAAATCTGATGAAGAGGAGGATCTGTCGTCGTCAAGACATATCAAGACCAGTACAATATTGTGTTTTCTATGAATATTTCTTTGGAAATTAGACAATGATGAAATACTATTTAAAAGCTTAATTAGACAAACATGTGCCTACTAAGCATGTGACAAACCCACACCAAACATGCACGTTCCAACCAAACACGTGGATACTCATTAATTGTTTAGTATAAAAATGTGCTATCCCTTCCTTATTATTGTTGCTTATACTTCATTTAATTTTCTCTTGGTTTTCACATCTTCACCCTTAATTTGTTTGGTCCACTTGCAATGACTCATTTTCTTTTTT
>JAULKM010101031.1:0-10308 GCA_032355605.1 Rubia tinctorum | reverse complement strand
AGCAAACTTATTAAACTCCTAGAAGTATGCCTTTTGTGTCATGTGTGTAGTGAATTAAAATTTCAGTTTTAATTATTTAGTTTTGAGCTCGTAATCTAGCTTTCGAGCTGTAATCGAGCTTATGAGCTCGAAATCGAGCTCGGTTACCAGTTACGAGCCGAACACGGGCCAATTTTGAGTTTTGCTAATTTTAACCAAGCCAAATTTAAACACAAAAATTAGGGCCGAGTTGATTTCGAGCCGAGCTCGAACATAGTATTTTGTTTCTAGCCGAGCTCGAGTCTGGGGTAGTGCACATATAGGTTAGAATGGACAAAATTAGCGTTATAACCTTTTTTTTACCAATCCATTACATCCCAATCCTTTGAATACTAATACGGGAGCATTTGAAATTGATTAGCCTATAATTTTATTACACCCCCCTATTCTATTATAAGTTGCACACATATTATTTGACAGTTAATACTATAAATTTTGATCACATATTTGAATAGATGTATAAACAGTAATATTATCGTATATGATATTTTTGAATTCGTAGTAATAAGTACGTAGTTTTTAAATTTCGGTATTTTATTTGCTGTTATTATATGTAGTTAAACATATTAATGGCCAAACATGTTTCTTGAAAACCTTAAAAAAAATTATGTGCAACTTATGTTGAGACGGAAGGAGTATAAGCGTTTTACTTCGATATAATTCAATACTACTTTAAATTAAAGTTATTGTAACACTTTTCTAGTAATACTTATTAGAATGTTACAATTATTTATAAAGTGTTACTTAAACTTTTAAAACATGCTACCTAAATCTTGAAAAATGTTGCGTTAGATCTAATGCGAGTATGCAACACCATTTAAGGTAATATTTGTAAAAGTGTTGCGATAAGTCCAACTTAGTATTATTAGAACATAAAGTAATACTTTTAAAGTGTTACATTAAGCTTTTGTAGCAGTAGTGTGATTTGGTTCTTACTAAAATAAACAGTGACATGTTTGTCCTATAATTATTTTACTAGTTATGATTCCTTGAAGCCAGTTATTAGTTTTTATATATAGTCGAAACAAAAGCTAATAGATTAACTAAGTTAATTACAACTCTAATTGGTCCTAAACTTAGTGGATAGTACTTGCATCTGTTGACCATGGTCAAAAAAATTGGCAGAAGTGGGCATAATTTTTTTAGTGATATAGTCTTTTACTAAATATCCACATCTTTTTTTATACAAAACCACCGGATGGTGGAGTATTATTAGCTCCCCATCCGTCGTCGAGCATAATAGAGCTTAGTGCGAGTTATGTCTGTACATGCTAAGACAGCATAGTTGCCTCCAAAAGATGATACTCAAAAATTTACAGTCTATACTATTTTATACTAATGTAGAGATGCGATTTCGAATTTAGTAATCTCCACCCTCGTGTTAATTACTAACTTCGGCCAGACATCTCAACCCTCTGAAACCAATCTGGCTTGTCCTGCCATCCACATTTGCTTGTCTCCTAACTGTTGAGCTAAGGCAGTTCTGCCCTCCTCAATGTTGAGTCTATTTTTTGATTGGTTCTATTCCAGTTTTGAGGACTCCGTTGTCCAGCACTTGAATTTGCCTGCAAAAGATTGATAACAGGATGAGTAGTATCTTGTTCATGTTTCCACTCTTATATTTGGAACCCCCATTCTATTTAGAGCCAGTAACCCTTATATTTGGTATATATGTGATGCATAAGTGGGCATCACATATATACCATATGTTTTGTACAAATTTAATTTACTGATAAATGTGTAGCCATGAAATTAGAGTTTAAAAAATGAATCATATTAAGGTTTCACTTGCCATATTCATTTTAATATATAATATTCATTATTAAAATTTATATTATATGTGAATATAAAAAATGAGTTTCTGCACTGAAAATAATTTTAAAACAATGTAGTTCCAATGAAAGGAGTATATATTAATGTTAATGCATAGAATACATAGTGTTTTGGGTTATTAATTGTATTTTTATAGTAATTAGGTTTTTGTTCATTTTTTAAACGTTTTTGTTCATATTAAATGATGAACATGTACCACTCTTCAATTCGCCATTTCTCTTCATTTTAATACAAGTGTCCCATCCTTTTCGATTTTGGAACCATTTACTATTAGTATTTTATTTTGTAATTGATCTAATCTGGGAATCATTCGAATAAACAAAAACGTTATTTTATTTAAACTTATTTACTTTCACTTCAACCGTTCTCGACTGCGGAGTACAGAATCTAATTTATACCTACATAAATTAAATATAGAGTCTGTCTCTTGAAAAAATAATTTTTTCATTGGAAAGACAACTGAAAATTAAAATAAATCAATATAAAATTTTTGGATTGCATTAATTGGGTTAAACTTATAATTATTGCACGTTTCATAATAAATTTTTAATATTGCAACTAAAACATTTTACCTTTGTATAATTCAAATTCGACCATGTCTTTCTATACCAAAGACTTTGACTTAAATATAATTAAGTTAATAATACTTCCTTCGTTCATCCATTATTGACACACATTCTATTTTATTTTGGTGCATTCCAAATATAACATATTTTAAAATATTTTTCACCATTTATTTCACCTTTTGTTCATTTATTCATTTGGCATTGATATTTTCTAAGAATTTGTATTGGAATCCTATAATAAAACAAGAGTATGAAATAATTTACTCCATTGTCCATATAGTGCCAACTTGCTCACGTTCACGTACGTGTGAGTGTATCAATTGTCATCTGACATTTGGTTGTCCGTTTGCTTGACCACAACTCCAATTTGAATACTACCTCTTTTAAAAAATATAAAAAATTGAATACCAACTATTTGACACTTCCCGTTTTATGAATAAAAAAAATAAAGGACACGTTTTTCTTGTTTTTAAACTTCTTCAGACTCCTCCTCACTAAACTATAGAAATGAGTTATAAGTAAAAGATCCATCTCATTTTAACTATAGAATTATAATAAAATTTATGTAAAAAATTATACTACGGAAACAAAAGAGTAAACAATCAGATAAAAGTGATTGAATTTCTGCCATAAATGAAGTTACTCATTAGGTAAAATTTTGGGAAAAATCATCTTTCCATAGGCATATGGAAAGACGGGGTTGAATTAGAATTATAGAAAGGTAAAAGATTTTAATTGCAATATTAAAAATTATTATGCAACGTAGAGTAGTTATAAGTTCATGACCCGATTAACACAACTCGAAAATTTATCTTGATTTTTTCTAATTTACAATTTAAATCTTAGTTTTTCCATACTTATGAAAAAACTCTCTTTCGAGAGAAATACTCTAATCTTCATCAATAAAAAGAATGGAAATAAAAGGTATTATATTATTAGAAAAATAAAGAGTGTGTATGATAGAATGTAAAACCCACAAATAAATGTGGCTGTGTGTATTCATATATATATATATATAGTGAGTACAAAGGGTATACTAGGTAGAATCAGATATGGAAGATGATATATACAAAACCAATTAGAAAGGACATTGCTTTCTTAATCTGATTTAAATTCATTTAGTATTCTATTAACCCCCCCCCCTCAAGCGAAGCGTGAGACTTGTCGCAACGCAAAGTTTGGACCGTAAGAACTCTAATTGAAGACGAGGTAAACCCTTTGTCAAGATGTCAGCAAGTTGTTGGTCTGTAGGAACATAAGTAACCCCGAGTTTGCCAGAAGACACCATCTCACGCACAAAATGATAATCAATATCAATATGCTTGACTCTCTTATGCGAAACTGGATTCTGAGCAAGAAAGAGAGCACTATTATTATCACACAGAAAAACAGGTGACATATGTGCAGTAACGCGCAAATCTCAAAGTAAATTCATCAACCAAGCTAGTTTCGCAGCAGTATTGACCATAGCCCGATATTATGATTCTAAACTAGAACGAGAGACTGTAGTTTGTTTTTTAGCACTCCATGAGACCAGGTTGTCACCAAGTAAAAGGCATAACCATAAGTAGACCTACGAGTCTCAATGCAACAAGCACAATCAGCATCAGAATAACCCAAAATCGAAAAAGCGAAAGAATTCTTGCGAAACTGAAGCTCGTAGTGCATAGTACCATGGACATAATGCAGAATTCTAGTAACAGCCTAGTAATGGTCATCATTAAGAGACTGCATATACTGACTGGCCGTATTCACAGCATAAGAAATGTCAGGAAGCATAAAGGATAGATACTGTAGTGCAACAACCAAAGAGCAATAAAGTGTGGGATTTCTGAATGACTTACCAGAGGAGCTTGAGAGCTGCGAAAATGCTACAAAAGGGATAGCAACAGGCGATGAATCGTGCATTCTGACGCGCAATAAAATGTCATTGGTATATCTAGCTTGTCCAAGGAATAGAATAAGCCATCAGAAGTATGAACAACCTCCAATCCCAAGAAATACTGTAAAGTGCCAAGATCGGTAATCTTAAATACCTACTTAACCCAATCGATAAACTTTGTAACGAGACAACCATCATTCCTTGTGAGAATAATGTCATCAACATAAACCAGCAAATAAAGGAGAGAGGCACCATGTGAAAACACAAATAAGGAGGTATCGGAAGAACTGCATACAAAACCCAGGCCAACAGAAAAAGGGAATTAAAACGTTGAAACCAAGCACGAGGAGTTTGTTTTAAACCATAAATGGGCTTGCACAAACAACAACCATAATCAGGACGCATAGGATCTTTGTAACCAACATGCTGCTCCATGTAAACAGGGGAATAAAAAATGCCAATTAAAAAGGCATTCTTGACATCAAGTTGTCGTAAAGGCCAATTACGAATGACAGCAAGAGACAAAAAAGTACGGATAGTAGAAGTCTTCACCATCAGACTAAATGTATGATCATAATGAAAACCAAGTAATTGTGAAAAACCTTGAGCAACTAACCTGGCCTTGTGCCGATTGAGGAAGCCATCAAACTTGTACTTCCAACGATACACCCATTTAGAGCCAACAAAATTTTAATTAGGAGGACAGGGAACCAACTCCCATGTCTGTTGGGCGCAAAAAGTAGCCATCTCTGAGTCCATAACAATAATCCAGTCTGGATCCTTGACTGCGGAACGATGACTATGAGGCTCGGTCTTTGAAAATAAAGCACTCAGTAAACAAGAAATATCATAATCGGAAAAATCATTGTACCGTAAAGAACCAGTACGAGAATGAGTGGCCATCGAAGGAACCAAAGCCGGGGATAGCTCAGAATCCGAGGTGACAGGCGCAGAACCTAAGGCAGACTCGGCACCAAATATCGGTGATGATGGCAACCTGACGAAAGAGGCTGGACTTACCGGAGCTGCTAATGGTACTGCCAGCGATGGGTTTGTCGGTGCATCTGAACGACGCACGGCCGGTGACGATGGTGCGTGAAACTCACGCACGGCCAAGGTGGCTGTCATGTGGATCAGCGGTGGCTGCGATGTCGATTGTGCTAGTGGTGTCGGCTACTGTCGATCATACTACTAGTCACCTTATGTCAAACATGCATAAGTTTCTGAAGAACCCTGAGCTCCCGGTGAAATCTCAAAATTTAAATCCTCCAAAAATAATGGGTGAATCTGGAGAGGAAAATGGCTCAAACGCCTCCGATGGAACTGATGGAGGCTCTAAAAAATCTGAAACATCCAGTGATGATGAATTTGTAACTGTACCAGTACGGGAAGCTAGAAAAAATAACTCATCAAAGCGATCATGAAGAGTGATGTACTCCTATAATCTTTAAAATTCACGAATAGTAATGCGAAAACAATTCCCCTTCCTCAAACGAAGCAGTGTTATCTAGGTTCTGCGACATAGATCCCACATGAATGTTCTGCATGTCCTCATTGTCGTTGAACGACGGGAAATTCCCAACTCCATTAAATGCTTCTGGGAATTGGTAGCTCATAACTTTCCCCATATGGTCAAACCATTTTCGTTGGGCATAGAAATTCAATTGCAAAATTTGAAGGCCCTCCTCCAATGTCGAAACCCTCTCCTCAATGGACGGGGCGGATGGCGTTGGTTCAACCTTGCAGAATGAATCTACGGATATTGGCACCATCAGATGGCCAAATGTGTCGTTGTCATAGTTCGCTACCCCCGCCTTTGAACACAGCAATGAAATGAGGCTGCTGAAGGCATATGGTCCTGTCTTTTCCTTGTCATGTTTCAAGTTTCGGTGCATTTCTACCCCACAATTCCAACGAAACTTATTTTTAATTGCATACAACAACAATATCTGACACCCGTGAACTTCTGTGTTCACGGTAACTGGATCAATACGGCATGCTACAAGATGATACCACACATTCATTTTAGGTGTAAGTAATTTCTTTGGAATTTTTTACCAACCAAGAAACACTATAGCGCCCACATTCGTGCCTTCCCTTGTGATACACTGCACGATTCTTTTATAATGATCTACGTTCAAGTCATTTCCATCAAATTTGAAGATTGTGTGTAGGTAATCCTACTCATTTGGTACATTAGGCAATCTGTACAATTCATTGATAACGGTTGAAGAAAAGGGGGACTAATTTCCTATGACATAATACCGTTTTGGAGCTCAATTGACACTGCATGTTTGCATAGAACTCTCTTATGGTTGTCAGGTTAAAGGCGGTTGGAGTTGCACAAAGTGTTTCCCATCCCAATTGCTTAATGGTTTCAACAAAAGGTGGAAATGCTTCTACACCCCTTTCGGGATAATGCTTCCGCAACCGATAATTTTGCGCTAACAACAAGGCTTTCTTGAACACAAACCTATCCTTCAATTTATTCGATTGAGATCCACTTGCCAGTGAAGAAAATCATTCTTTCCTAGGCCTCTTGCTTGGAGTTTTGGGGTCATAACCTTAATTGGACATAGAAGCATTTTATCAAACACATTGGGTACAAAGCAATGTACTACAGATTGCAAATAATTTTAATAGCATGACAATCTGATAATTCAAACAATAATAATCTGATATGCATAAGACATACACAAAATCACAAACTTGGTCCAATTTATAACCATAACTGAAGGAAAAAAACAAACCATGTTTAAATCAGGAGCATTAGAAACTGTCATTTATTATGTATTCATTACCAAGTACAAGATTCCATTATATGAGACCATAACAAGGGCAAATTGAAAAGATGATATTACCTTGAAGTGTATTAGAAGTCAACTGCGTAGTTGATGTTGATGTCTATATCGGAAGAGAGGATTAATAATGAACGAAAGAATGTTGATGAAACTTATAGTGTTCAGGGTTTTTAGCACTGGTACAGGAACCCACTTACCGGTATCTATTTGTCAAAAGCAGCTGCGCTGGGCTGCTTTAAATGGCCTATTTAAATATGCAAGTGGGCAGGAGTCTGAAGGCATGTTTTTTTCTAACTGTTGAGCACTGGTATAAAATCCGGTGCTAAAATGTTACACAAATAGGTGCCTATTGGAAAAAAAGCAGCTGCGTGAGCCTGCTTTAAATGCTGAATTTGATTCTAGAATTGAACAGAGAGCAAAAGATTGTTATTTTTTCTAACTATTGAGCACCGTTACTAAATCTGGTGCAAAAAAATAACCAATCGGTGCTTATTTGACAAAGGCAACTGCGTCTGGCTGCTTTAAATGTGGTATTTAAATTTGGAAGTGGGCAGAGTCTTGAGGCTTCTTTTTTCCTAACTGTTGAGCACTGGTATTGAATTCAGTGCTAAAATGTTAAACAAACTGGTGCCTATCAGCCAAAAGTAGCTGTGTAAGGCTGTTTTAAATGCGGTATTTAAATAAGGAAGAGGGAAAAGCAAAAGCTTGGGGTTTGTTTTTTCTAACTGTTGAGCATCGGTATATGAACCGGTGCTTATGTATTAATTACCGGTGCCCATAGTCTGAAAGCCAGCCCGAAACAGCTGCCTCACAAGAACAGAGCATGTGCTCTATCTTTTTGCACCAATTTTAATCAGTTCTGATGCATAATCTAGTCCAAATTGTCATTGAACATACATAATTAAACAATGTTTTAATCCAGAACACTAGGGACCACATAGATTTCAATTGGGCTCTTTAAAAGGGTTACAAGAGCCTGCAAAATAGAAAGACATGTGAAACATTAAATCCCTATCTTTTAGGTTCATGTACTGCATCACCACCCAGAATATGGCCATTCTCATCCATCCACAAACCGTCTCCATGCGATCGTCTACAAACGGGCGGTCCAACCACGTCCTCCAAACTCGGGAATGCGGATGGAAACTCCACAGTGTCAAATTTAGCCGAGCGATCGATTTCAACATCAAAATAAAATTTCTTCCCATGTAGGACAACATGCCACTTCTCATTGTTTGGGTCCTGAACATAAAAACACTTTCCAAGCTTGGGCTGCTAGGATGAACTTGTCGTTCGAGTAACCGACTCGATTCAGGTCCACCAGTGTAAAACCCATTGGCTTCTCGAAACGGACACCTGCACCATTTTCAACCCATCGACACTTGAAGACAACAACATTAAAATCAACTTAATCCAACTACCATATCTCCTCGATCACACCATAAAAGGACATATTAGCAATGATCGAGTTTTTGCCTTTCTTGCTCGACTGCCACATGGATTTGGATTCCACATAAACCCCACCGGTTAGGGTAGTGTTCTTGCTATCTTTCTCAACCATTGAGAAACTAAACCCATTCATGAAAACACACGAATCTTAGCAGGCACTCCACCCACATTGCAACGATTTGAAAACCAGTTGACAAACGTTGAATAATGCTCAATTTGTATCTTATTCGATGACTATTCTGGATGGAGTTCCTCTAACAATGAAATGTGCTTCTCAACATATATTGCAGTCTCACTACTATTTCTCAAAACATAAAGGTGTACATTCATCAACTCAACATTGTAGGGAGTGTAAAGTGTACCATTGGGCCGTGGGATTCCATTATTCCTGCCACTTTGTACATGCTGCATAACTCCAAGTGTTTTCTTTCTAATCAAATTCATAGTGAAATAATCAATTATCTCATCTGTGACATGCCTCTGCACAATGTTGGCATCCGGTCCCTACGATTGTGTACGTAGGCCTTAAAGACCCCCATGTGACGCTCGAACGAGTACATCCAATGCATCCCCACTGGACCACATATTCTGATTTCCCTAACCACATGGACGACTAAATGTACCATAATTTCGAATAATGATGGGGGGAAAGTACTTCTCAAACAAACACAACACTACAATCCCCTCACGTTCCAAATCATCAAGTTGTTTCTTGCTAATATTCTTACGACAAATGGAGTTGTAGAAAAACACATGCGCGTGATGCAAAATCTCACCTCCTTCTCCATGACACCCCTGATATCAATGGGAAAAATCTGTTGCATCAAGATATGACAATCATGTGATTTCAAAGCATTCAGAAGCAATTCATAGTTCACAAGCCGAATTACATTGGAGCAGTATCCAGACGGTACCTTGACCACCTTAATACACTCACAAACCAACTTTCTCTCAATTGTTGAAAGATTGTAAGGGGTTGGTGGCAAGTACATCCGCTTACCTTTCACCTCCGAAGCTAAATCAATCTTATACCCAGTTCAACCAAGTCCTTCTGTACGTTCAAGCTATCCTTGGTCTTTCCAGGAATGTTAAGAATAGTTCCAATTAAACTCTCACACACATTCTTCTCTATATGCATCGCATCAAGACAGTGGCAAACCTCCAAATTCTCCCAGTACGGCAAATCAAAGAAAATCGATCTTTTCTTCCACAGTCTATTGTTAGAGGCTACCACCTTCGATATCTTTTTTCCAAGGACAACATTTAATTTCCTCACCTTGCCGTGGATGGAAAAACCACTCAATATTCTAGGCGCATTCCTCCTCTCCCTCCCGCCAACAAAATGAATTGCATCATCTTGTAACTTGTGCTTCGTAGGAAGGAATTTTCTATAGCCAAGAAACACGGTCTTCCTACCATTCTTTAGCTGCTAGAAACCAGTATCTTCCTCGAACACAAGACATGCCTTGTGACCCTTAACCACATAACTAGAAAGATTACCATAAGCTAGAAAATCATTTATCGTGCAAAAAACCATGACCTTCAATTAAACTTGGTCCCACGATAACCGTCGAACACATCAACATAGTTAGAACACAAAACCGTCAATTATTTAATGAGAGGGAATAGATAGGTATCGATGTTACTTCCAGGTTGTCTCGGACCAGAAATCATCAAAGGCATCAATATATATATATATATATATATATATATATATATATATATATATATATATGAT
>JAULKM010101030.1:0-10308 GCA_032355605.1 Rubia tinctorum | reverse complement strand
GGTCCGAGAGTTAGAATACTTCGGTATTACTATCCGCCTTCACCTTCATCAATCGAGTCAGGAGGACGTCGAAGAGTCTGAGCGTTAGCAAGTATTATCCGCCTTCACCTCCTGGTCAGTTTCATAGATCTAGGTAGCTTATACAGTTTTATGTACTTGCGATATTTTTCGTCAACTCTTATGAAGAATTATTGCATGCTCATAATACTATTTGTTTTCATTATCGTTCTTTGATTCCGTAGTCTTGAATTGTTCTTTGATTCTAGATTACACCTTATTAAAAAAAATATAGGGTCCTTTGAGTCTTTCCACATATAGTGTTATATTCTTGATCCTTACAGTGTTGAATACCTCGAAGTTCATTTGAATCAAGAGGAAGTTGTCACAATTTATTTTCCAAGTTTTATATAGGCTTTAATTGTTCCAAAAAAATTTCAAAAATAAAAAAATAAAAGGTTGCAGATTTTGGGAAATTCAGATCAGAAATCGGGATTTGGAAATTGGAAAATTTGGGGATTTTTGTAATTTTCATAAAGTTTGGGGTTGTTTTGTAATTTTTGAAAAACTTGGAAAGCTGCACGGCTGGAAAATTTGGAAAATTTGGAAAATCAGAATATGAGTTTGTGTGATATATTTGTGGAAAGAGCTGAATTTATAGCTGCAAAAGAAAGGAGAAAAAGCAAGAGAGGAAAAACCCGATTCGAAATAGGAAAAGGAAAACTAAATCCTAGTTGAGAGCGGAAAAGTTGAGTTTCTGTATATAGAGGGCTTGGGATTGGAGCAAAAACACACCCTGATCAGCAAGATACCAGGTATTTTTGGTTTCTTGAAGAAATTGGGTTAAAATTCTTAATCCTATTTGATTTTAGGAAATTTTCTTTCGTTATCGGAATTTTGTTGAAACCTATATAAAGCGTTCTTATTTTAATCATAACATTTTCGTTACAGCTCCGATTTGTGCCATTCAACTTGAGTTTTGTTCTTTATTCTTTTTAGGATTTGGAATTCTAGATCGTAGAGCTTAATTTTGAGTTTATATATCTTTAAATTTCGAAATAAGTTCTGCAGTACTTAATCCTGAAATTGCTTTGAATTGCGGTTATTTGTTCAAATTGCCCTCATATAAGCCTTCGCCTTGTAAGTTGTGAGTGTTATATACTTGGTGAGAGACCTTACTAAACAAAGGGAAGGGGGACGATTATTTCTAATCGTTTATTTTTTTCTTAACAGTTAGCAAAGATGACGGACGATAATCCTTTCGTCCCGCCCTATGTGAAAAATCCCAATAATTTTCCTCTTACTAACACGTCTAACAGTAGACGTCCTGAGCAAACAAGAGATGAGGCGCAAAATAGTTAGGAACATCATTGGTTCAAACCGAATGAGTTTCTCGATCCCGATCGATTTACTGCTGCCATGAACGCCATGATGAGTGAGATGCAACGATTGGCGTGAAAAATTGACACTATGGCACCCCCTACACCACAATCAACAGCTAAGAGAGGGTATGATCCAAAAATTGTCCGTAAATCCCAATGTTATGGTAGTTCCGATGAAGATTCAAATGTATCGGAAAGACGGCCGCGGTGCGGATCATCAAGGAGGCATCGCCATGGTAAAAAGCATTCTTCCTGAAGGAGATCGCATGATAGTTCAGATTCAGGATCTAGTTCGGATTCGGCGAAAGAAATCAAGGGTTTGAAGTATGGAATTCCTAGATTTGATGGTCAACATAATCCGGTGAAATACCTTGATTGGGAGCGACAGATTAAGAATCTGTTTGATCTGAACAACTATCGGGAGAAGGAGAAAGTAAAAGTGGCACGATACTCCTTTACACCCTACGCGGCCAAGTGGTGGAAGAACATGACTTATTTTAACACTTTAACCTATTGTAACATTTTAACCTATTGTAACACTTTTATAAGTATTAACTTAGGCGATGTTACATTAGATCTAATGTAACACTTTTTAAATTTTAGGTAACACTTTTCAATATTTATGTAACACTTTTCAAAATTGTAAGTAACATTTTATAAACTATTGTAGCATTTTAAATAAATGTTGTAATGAAAATGTAACGATGACTCTAATTTGTAGTAGTGAGTGTGTTGTTTGTCCCATTTGGAAAATTCTTCACCGTCGATGGAGTAAGGAAGAAAGTAACAATGACATGAACATTTGTTTATGATTTTTTAGGAATTAGTTACTTTCAAGTTGAGATGAGGTGCAAAAAAAATACCGTATTTCCTAATATTAACTTTCGTATAAAAGTCGAACCCCCCATATTTTAAAAGTCAGTTATCTCTTGATTCATATATTTGTTCACAAATAACTTTTTAAATAAGATTTGTGGGAGTCTCACCGTGCGTTGTGCAGTGTTGTTGAGGGATAATTTTTCATATTATCTCTTATTCTTGAACATTGACACCCAACAAAATATTCTTTTTTTAATATATAATTTCAACTTCTTAGTTTCAACGTGATGCAAAAAGACACTAATATGCCTCATTAGAGAAGTAAATTAATAGATCAAAGGGAAGTAAATCATAAATGGGAAGGGTAAAGCAGTAATTTTATATTATTGTCCCCCCCTAATATGAAAAATGTGCAAGAGACATTAGAAAAAAAATCATTTCAATAAGAAAATAATGTCAATCATAATGGATTAGAGGAGTATATTTTTTCATCTCGCATTTGAATTTGAAAAAATATTTTTTAATTAAATTTTCAAACTGATTCATCTTAAAAGGAGTATATGTTATGAACAAAATAATCAATTTAGTTACAAATTATTAAATAATGAATAAAAAAATTGAACACTCCTACAATTTTAAAATATAAAGAATTGAAAGTAATTTTTTAAAAATTATATAATTATTTTTAATGTGGATTATTTAAAAAAATTACATGTTTAATAGAGTTATTAATATATATAGAGAGATAGAATTTAAAATAAATTAAAAATATAATCTACATACTCTATTATTTAAAATAAAATAAAAATACTACTTCTTCCATCCTAGATATAATGGCAAAATTGTTTTGGAAAATAAAATACATACTCTTTATGCAACCTGATGTAGTTGAGAATAAGTGTGAAAGAGTAGGGATATTTTGGAAAAACAGTGCGCTCAATCGAAAAGTTGACGAAGTTAAAGAGAATATTGTGAAATTTTTACAACATATTTACCATTTTAGATAATTTTCTAAGGGTAAAGTACATAAATAACCCTAATAAATTTCAAAATTGCATATATGACCCTGTAAAATATGAAAATGCTAAACTAACCTATTTTGAGCAATGGTGCATATATACCCAAATTGCACTATTTTGGGGTTGGCGAAAAGAATTCTCGCGTTGGCCTAATCTGAAAAGGCAAAAATACCCCTAAGAATAAAATTAAAATTTAATGACCATTATAACCCTAAACTTCATCTTAAAACCGACAGCCGCCATTGGTGGTCGGGTTAGATCAACACTTTTATTTTTAAAAAACAGGGTTAGATCAGCACTATAGTAAAAAAAAATAGAAGGTTAAATTAGCACTTATGTAAAAAAGATAGGTTCAGATCAACATTATCATAAAATTCGATACAAATTAAACAACCATATTATAATCAATATTAAACAACAATGAACATGACATCCGATCTGGATAGTTTCATTTCTTTTTTTTCCACTTGCATTTTTCTTCTTGTAAAAGGATTCAATGTGTTATAGATCTTGGACAAGAATGGACAACCCATATATTCTCTCTTTGTTATCGACAGGAGATGGACAACAAATGGTTTTAAAATGGAAGTCTACGAGTGAGAGAAGGAAAATAGAATGTGTCATTCCCAAAGAGTGTCACCAATTTGGATGCCACACTTTCGCTCCTTGCTTTCGGAAATGGTTTCCTTATCATCATCTTGTTCCAACCGAATCATTTCGATTACGAGATTGTAATGAAAGCATATTTATAAGGGGTACGCTCCTCTCAAAAAGACTTTTTTTAATGATAGTATTGATTTAACACTGTATTTTTTATACTAAAGTGTTGAACTAACACTGTCTTTCTAAAAAATGTTGATCTAACTCGGCCACAAGCGGCAGATTTTGGGGGGGGGGGATTGAACACTTTTTGGGAAGGGTGATATCGTCTTTTTCTATTTTTCAAATTTTGATATTTTTTGAAAGGCGTATAATGGTCATTTTAAATAATTTCTGCAACAATTTGGTTGTATTTTTGACCAAAACATAGGGATAGATTTGTACTTTCAGATTTAGTAAGGTTATATTGGCACTTTTAACCAAAACATAGGGTTAAAATGCACTTTTCTCATTTTTCAATTAAATCATTTTCATTTGGGGTAAAGTCTTGGGGAAAATTTTTATTTTTCCATAGGCATTTGGAAAGACGGGGTTGAAGTATAATTTTAAAAAGGTAAAAGATTTTAGTTGCAATATTAAAACTTTATCTTTCAACATGCATTAGTTATAAGTTTGATGGCCCGATTAATACAACCCAAAATTTTTATCTTGATTTCTGCTAATTTGAGTTTAAACATTGGTCTTTTAAGAGACGGGCTCTTTATCTGGATAGATGAAAAAGGAAATTTGATCATTTCATCTGGGACTAAAGTGGTATAATATTTTAATACTAATAAATTTATCACATCACATTGAAATATGATTTGCAATCCTTGCATTAGAGTTTAAAACTGTAATAACCTCTCTCATTTATTTTATTCTATCTTTGTACCAGTAAAACCCTACAGTAATTTACCAAGTAAATCCTATAATAACTTCACCTCCAAGTTTTCACCGCGTTTTTCCTTCTTATTTTCGTTGCTCCGCCACCTGCCGACGACTGAATCCACAACATTTGCGATTGAATCCATCACAGCCGATGACTTTTTCTTTTCGTAATGCCAAATCCACCTTTCTCCTTTGTCTTTTTGCCGCTCCAAACTCGCCGACAACTGAATCGGTGGGGTATACGGCAAAAGGGTTGTGTCGATTTAGGGTTGTGTCTATTTAGGGATGTGCGATTTAGAACAGTTTACGACGATGAGGGTTTGGCGGCGGAGTGAGGATTTGGTAGAGGTGGTCGTAGGGTGGATGGTGGCGGGTTTAGATGGTGGTTGGTGGATGGTGGCGGAGGGTTTGTGTGGTGGTGGAGGGTTTGTGTGGAGGGTTGGCAGAGGGTTTGTGTGGTGGAGGGTTTGGGTGGTGACTGGTGGCTGAGGTCGGGGTGGGGTGATGGTTTGGCGGAGGTGGTACTGGTGGTGGCTGGTGGCAGAGGTGGTGGTGGAGAAGGTGGTGAGATGGTGGTGGCGGTGTAGGAGGCAGTGTTGGTGGCAATGAGGTGGGGGTGTGGATGGGCGGATCTGGGGTGGTGATCGGAGATGGGTGGTGACTGGGCAGCAGTGATGTTGTGGCGGTGGGCAGGAGAGGGCAAAAATGGAATTCTATTTTAGCAGAAATGCCCAAGGCATATTAGTTTTTTTACATCTAGTCAGCTGTCGAAAATATAAGTCAATGTCGGAATCTGACCGGAAGGTTAGATTGGCACAATTCATCATAAAGGTAGGGTTATATTGGCACTTTTTGGTTTTACAGGGTTATATTGGCACTTTTTGCCTAAAGGTATGGTTATAAAAGCGTTAACCCGATGATTTTATATTGTAAACAATTTAAAAATTCGAATGTAGTTCAAACTCAATATTTATCACAATAATTAGCAAATAAACTACATAACAAGATTATGGTTCGATAAGTCTAAAATAAACAAACACCAAATAAAGTTCATTGTCCAAGTCATGTACCGAATAAAACAAACTTTTCCTTTTTTATTATTTACAATTTTAATTTAGATTTTTTATTTAGATTTAGTGGGGTACAATGTACCCAAATCGTACTCATGCATTTTTACCGTACTTTTGGCCGTACCCGTACCCGATCAAAATATCAAAAAAGTCAAATCGTACAGGGGACGTCCCCGGACCGAATTCGTACCCGATACGTATCTGGTACGGGTACCATAACCTATTTACCGTACCCGTGTTACCTAGCTTTTAACCATATAAATCCTACTCCTCATATTCTTCTCACTTTGTCCTCGTTGCGCATGTTGTCAATTTTGTTGTCAACCGAGTAAATTTTCAAGGTACGCTCTCATTGGCAAAGATGTGCTTGTTTTGAAAGTAGAGATAAACCAACTTCTGATAGACCATAATCATTTGGTATTTACAACAGTCATGAAATGTAAATATTCATACTGAGGAAGTAGATCAATCACAGAAACTGGAATTGAAAGGATGGATATTCAGGTATACAAGAAAAGATATGTAGATCAAAAGCATTAATCGAGGAAGGATATAGATGAATAAATGAAAATTTAAATTTACCATGTATAGATAGATACAACATTTTTTAGAGTCATGTATGGATACAACATTTTTTAGAGTCATGTATAGATACACATTAAATAGTCATAATTTTAGTGGATGACACTTGGAAAGGTGTCGTGGATAAGTGTGTGGGTGACAATTGACAAAGGTGATATGGCTGAGTGTGAGGGTATCACTTACCCAATAAGTTGTGTTTTAGCTATTGTTATATATTATACTTTTTTATGAGACAATTTAATGTCGTACTACTCAATTAATCTGATTCTATTAGTTGTAGAGTTTTTTTTTCTCTATTACGACAATATTTTTAGCATTCTTATCAATCTCATCTTCCACTCATATATACATGTTCTACATTATGTTTTAATTAACGATTATTCTGACTTTTGAGAAGTGTTCGTATTTACTTACTTTTAAGAAGAACATTTTTTCTAGAATAAAAATAAGTATGCTGAAATGTGGTCCAATTGATTTGATTTGGTTTTGTACCGACGAACAACCCTACATAGAGGATTTCGAAAGAGGCGAATTATTGAAAAGTTTATTAAATTCAATCCCTGCATTTGCCCATGCTCATCATTTGATGCAGAATTTATTTATAACCCCATCCATCACCAATTTCATTCCACATCCCACTTCAAACTTTTTGATTCCTCAAATAATCCCTTTTTTAAAATTATTCTATAAAGGCATTCCAGCTTTAAAGGCAAGTGAGGCGGATCAGGATCTATTTGAACCACTCCACCACAAAAGAGAGTCTTCATATTTCTTTCTAATTTAAGCCCATTAATTTGGATCGGATCTGCGAACTTTAAATATGTGAGTTGAATAGAAACTTTTGAATCAAATGAGACCAGTGAAATACACACTTTAAAAAATGATTAAAAGAGATTTACCCTCTATAAAATTACCTATTATTTCTATTTAAAAAACAGTAGCCTCTCTCGAGAAGCAAATCAGGTACTCCCTCCGTCCCCTTATTTGTGTTTTACCTGTCTTATTTGGTGTCTCTATATTATTGTCTTGCTTCCATTTTTGTCAAAATTTTGAGTTTTTAAAAAATGAAATATTTTTTGTTCACAAACTATTTTTATGTTATTTTAATGACTTTTTTTTTAAAATGACATTTTTTTTTTTGTTATAAGACAGAATCAGAGGGGAGTAAGCCATTTTCAACAAAACAAATTCAACAAAATGTTTGATTACATTTACTCCCAAAAACCCGAACTTGCAAAATGAATAGTACTCCCTCTATTTTATTATTTATGACACGCTTATTATAAATGGATGTTTTCTTTTATTTGACACTCTCATGATTTTTGGCAAGATTCCTTCGATTTCATCCACTCATTTTACTTTTTATTTTCTACATTCAATTTCCTCCATTCATTTTTTTCACATAAATTCAAGAATTTAAACCTATGGTGACATAAATAGAAAAATAGATGGAGTAATTGTTTTCATTCCATCGTGTGATGTCATGTATGATGTGTTTTGAGAATGTTGTGGGTTGGAAGGGGATTAAAATAAAAATAAAATGAATTATAGTGCTGAAAAATGGGGATATGTCGACCAAGCAAAAGTATTGGGTATTGTTGGGGAAATAGTCTTGGACCCATAGAATGGGCCATATGGGCCGTTTATAAAATGAATAGGCCCGACAAGGGAGCAGAAAACGGATATCGCTCACGTGCGGGTGGGGCTTGTAGAATAAGGTCCAGTCAAAGTCAAAACTGTGTTGGGGCGCGTGGGCCAACCCGTCCGCTATCCCTTTCGGGAACAAACACGTGTGAGGTGACCCGGGAAATGACGGGGAGGTCACTTTCCTTTTTAAAATTCACAGACTCTTTAAGTAATTAATCTCTCCGTTTCATTGTAAAGAATCCTCTTTTTTTTACAGTTACATATACGAGTACACATATTAATATGACGGGAGAAGTGAAAGATTGAATTGAGTCCGTCAAATTTCAATCATAAATTTTAGCCCAAATAAAGAAAATAAAATTTTATTTTAAACCAACTAACCGTTAGACGAGTTCATTCAATAATTGATACAACTAATGAGGTGATTTGATATTTGTTTTTATGTAATGCAACGAGATTCATATAAATTTTAAAAAAACCTTTTAAAGTTATTGAAATAAGATTTTTATTATTGGTCTAACTGTTAGTCGATCTAACAAAAAACTTTTTCAATAAAGAAATAGGAACTTTTGATTGAGATTGACGAAAATAGGAATTAAGAACCTTACGCACAACGGATGGAGGGAATATAGTATTTTGAATGAAAATAAATAAAGGAAAATTTAATTTCAGTCTTCGATTTAAACCGACGTTAGTTCACTAAAAAAACTTTTAGTAGTGACGCATTTTTGGAGCTTCCATGACATTCAAAAGTGTCACTAAAGTTATTAGTGACGTTTTGTGAAGTGACTCTATTTAGCGTGTCACTGAAATATTGTGACGCGTTGAAACATTGGTATATTTTTTGTGACGCTTTAAGATGCAGTTCAATTTAGAAGTGTACTAAATTTTGTGAAATGGATTGGTGTAGAAATTCAATTTAATGACGTGTGCGCATGCCACAAATATTGCAACATTTTTTTATACTGATTTTTTTAGTGTGGTTCCGCCTTCTACAGTTTTTTCTTAAGAAAGAACGTGCATTCAATTTCAATTCTCGTTAAAATCGAAGTAAAAGATCACGTGAAATCAACATTCAAAAGCCTTTAGCGTTGGATGCAGGTGACTTTAGAATTCGATTTTGAACTTAAGGAAATTTTACTTTTTACAGCCCCGTTCTTAATTTGAGTTGTCAAGAAATGAAAGCCGAACTCAAAACTTCACAAAAATAAAGTTAAAAGTGTTAATTCTATTAGTGTTGACAAAATTAAGGGCCGCATCAATACACTGATTTTTATTTGTTTTCAAATGAAATAAATTATCCTGTGTCCACCCGTTTGATTAGCATTACATTCCCGCTATTGTGTCATGCATCCGTTTCCACTCCAGGTGTGTTCAACTCTAGTCACACATTAAAAAACTGATGTATAATTGCTCTATATATATAAGTAGTGAAATTAGCCTATTATTTTATCCCTTTTAAGATATGATCAAAAAGTTACAGTTTGAGATTGTCACGGATTGTATGGTTCTTGATTTGAAGGGATGTTCCGGAAGATTAAAATGTGACAGTTCACGAAGCTAACATATTAGTTGATACATTTTAGAGTGAACAACATATATAACACTCCATAATTTATATAAGTGCAAATATAATCCTGTGATAATTGAAAGTGTAAATATAACCTTAGATAATTAGTGTATGTGCAAATATAACTTTTTCCGGCTGATTCATGGCGGAATTGAGTGAAAAATCCATTTCACGCCTCTGGAAAAAAATGCATTTACAAATTGACCCCTAATATTCCCCAACCCTAATTACAAATTTACATATGAACCTCTGTGGTCTTCAACACGCAAACACGACGAGGGCAAGTGAATAATCACCAAGCAATCAGGTCGCCGATCGGAGGAACTGGAGACCGCGACTAGATCGGAGGACGCGTTGTGTAGATCTGCTAGATCGTAGCTTTCTCTTTGGGGCCGGAAGTGGCGCGGGGGTGCGGCAGAGCCGCCGTTCAGAGGACCGCGACCAGGGTAGAGGAGGCGCCATGTGCATCTGCTGGACTACAGCTTTCTCCTTGAGGCCAGAAGTGGCGCAACGGCATAGCGGGTTGAGGTGGCAAGGTGGACCTCAGCTTGGAGGGGCGGAGGAGGAGGCTTGGGGCCGAATTTGCTGGACTGCAGCTTTTGCCTTAGGGCCGTCGGTGATGTGGCAACGTGACTAGTTGAGGTGGCATTTGGGTGGCGGGGCAAAGTTAAGAAGCAGGTGGCGGGGCAGGGGGG
>JAULKM010101029.1:0-10308 GCA_032355605.1 Rubia tinctorum | reverse complement strand
TTTTCCATATCTGATTCTGCCTTGTATACCCTTTGTACTCAGTATATATATGAATACACACAGCCACAATAATTTGTGGGTTTTACATTCTATCAGAGTTAAACTAAAAATCAGTAGAGTTTAATATGGGATGGAGGGATGACTTATTTGCGGGGATGGTTAGATGGATAATAAAGGCCTGACCTTTTGATAACTAGAAGATGGCGGAAAGGAAATCTCAGGCATTTAAAATGACAATATATCATGTAGACTGGAATGAGTAAAGGGCAATTGGTTTTGAGTTTTGACGTTGGAGTTATTCTTGTATACCTAGGCTACGGGGGCAGGTATCTCATGGTCAACCTCTCTCACCAGCTAACAATAACTACAACTTTTGATCTTTTCCTTCTTAATCACATATTCCTTGTGGAACAAGGCTCCCCTTTGAACGTCAACCCCGTTTTTTGAGAATAAAATCAAGTAAAATAGTGAAAATACCACAAAAGCTCCCATATAGAACAGAAAAAAAACATTGTGTTTCTCCCATCCACACCTTTCCTGCTCAAAACAGGCTATTGCACAAAGAACCTCTAAATTACACTGTAGGCGACTAACACAACACATGAGAGTCTATTATTATTACGTACCAGCGGATTACCATAATGCTTGAGCGATATCATTAATTAAAATATTAGAATGTATATTTTGTGTCTTATGCTTGAAAACAAAGTGTATTTAAAATTTAAAATTTTATTCATCTAAAGAAATATATATGGGTTATGAAGTGAAATAATTAATTTAGTTAGAAATCGTTAAATACTGAATACAATAAAAATTTATTATTTTTATAATATTTCATTAAATTTTTTAAAAATTAATTATTTATATGTTGAGATTCATTTTAAAATGTTATCATAGTTATGTGTATCTCATTGCAATAAATCAAAATCAAATGACCTAATTAGTCTCACTAATTATAAAATGTCCCAATTTAACAGTTACTCGGTCTAAAACAAGACTTTGTCATATATAATAAATAAATAATACGTATACATATTTCTATCAAAAGTACCCTATATTTTATAAAAAATATCTTAATATTTTGTTATTTCAGATTATGTGTTTAATTGGATTTTCTTTAGTGATATATATATATATATATATTATGAGATATTTATGATTTTAAATATATCTTTAGAAATTATATATTTTAACAAGTTATGATTGATTATATATAATAAAGAATTAAAATCAGTAACACATTATAATATTAGTATGTTATTTTTGGACAAATTTGGTTTACCTTAGTCAAACTGACTTCAATAATCCCGGCTGACAGCACTAAACAAACAATATATATTAAATGGTGCTTGAGATGAATTATTGAATGTATATTGATAATATCATGCAAAAATTAAATAATAAAATTATGCGAGCAACAAACATATGCAAGAAATTTTTTGTTTTATTTTTTTAAAACAAAAATCTAATATAGGGGGTTATTTATTAGGGACCCAATTCTGAAACAAATGTGGTTGTAATACAAGGTTGGTTCAAGTTTAATCTTGAACCTCAAGAGTTTCCTAGGCCTAACTATGAGAGATAAGTACTTTTTTTTTGGTTTTTGAGCACAAAGGGAAGCGTTGGTGGTGTTTCCATCCCCTACACTTCCACCCCCTGTGTTAATGTAGGTGGATGACCGGACTTTCAAAGTGAACCTAAGTGCTAATAATTTAGAGACGATGCAACCCGAAAAATAGGGGTTTGCAAATGTTCAAGTGTTGTAAGTGTGACCGAAAAAATGTTGCACTCTGGTTTTCCATAGCCTTATCACGCTCCCTGGCTGGACAAAAGTGTGTGAAGTCGCCCTTTGTTGTAGTATGTTGCGGCCTTCTTCCTCCTTGTACTTCGATGCTTGCAGTGAAAAATTGATCAACAACATCTAATCTCAATGGATTCTCAGGGATGAGACAGAGAGTCTGTCCAAGTGTATGAGGCCTTTGGCCTTCCAGCTCAGATATGGAAGTTTAGATCCAGTCTGATTTAACATTTTTTGAGAGAAAATCAGCCACCAAATTGCCTTGTCTAAGTGTATGTGAGATAGGTATCAGCCTAAGCAAAACATGTAGCTCATATGCAAGAATAAATATGATCCAAGGTGCCTTATGAGGCTGAGAAATGAGTTCAATTGCTTGTTTACAGTCTGTCTCAATGGAGAAGGAAAACAAATCATATCTTTGTGCAAGAAGGTATCTTTCTCTGATTGCAAGAAGTTCAGAATGTAAAGCCGGTGAAGCATGTCCAGATTTTGTCAGAGCGGCCACAAAGAATCCATTCTTATCTCTCAAAATGACACCAATCCCACAGTTATTTGTATTGTGAGTCCAGGAAGCATCAACGTTTAGCTTAAAATCAAACTGTGGCATATTCCATTTAAGGACATGAATTTTTGCCTTTTTTGGGTGAGTGAGAAAAGTTATTAGGCCAGACTGAATCCAGGTTCTATCCACCCTTTTGTTACTGCAAGTAAGGTGAATATAGAAAACACCAAAGATGTCTTTTTTATTTCCTCTACTCACAAGCTCAGATTTGGCATGTAATTTTCATGTATGAACATATTTCTAACTTTACAACTTCCAGCAGATCATTGATGGGGTGATTTCTAGTAACTTGTTATGCACGGAAGTAGATCCAGGTTTAGTCCAAAGAAAAGTGAGCCTATTAAATATTTATTGGAAATGCGGAACCGGACACATAATATAATGAAAGTGGTGCCAAATGGAGGTAGCAAAAGCACAGTCATTAAATAAGTGAGATAGAGAGTCATAGCTTGCACAAAATGGGCATTTAGAAGCAATGCTAATGTTGAAAAAATGATGATGTCATCGAAAGGTAGTATGACATTTGATAGTTTCCACATGAAAATGTTGATTTTCTTTGGAATATAACTGTGACATACCTTCTTCATTATTCTAATATGATTTCTTCTCCCAACTATTACCTTGTAAGCTATCTTGAAAGTTAAAACTCCATTTTGCGCAGGTTTTGAAATAAGCATGTCCTGTCTTGTGGGAGTAATTTTTGCTACCTCCAAGAAATTTTAAAGTTCAAGGGGCAAGTCAGTTAAATGGATCGTCACCTAGTTTTTAGCATTGATAAAATCTGCAATGGTGGAATGGAATGCTAGCCAATCATAGAGGTGCATGCATAATTCAGATAAGTGACCAAATTCAGCCCAGTTAGAGGAGTACAAATTGGCAAGGCTATTGTCATGGATGACTCTGGAGTGAAGTTTAGCTATAGAGGTAACATGAACTATTCTTCTCCATGATCCTGACTTTCTATGTGACATAGAGAGTGACCATATGAACTGTGACCAAGGTGTTATCCCAAGTTGGAATTTCCACCAAAGTTTAAGGGAGAATGTATATATTAGGTCCTTAAAACTTCTAAGGAAAGTCCATTTTTCTTAGTTGGGAAACAAAACTTTTTAAGGCTAATCCATACTTTCCTATTCAGTGTTTCAATTTTATCCCATAGAAAGTTGGTGATTCTTCTCCTAAGCTTTTTTAATGACTATGGTTGGTTGTTGATCAGTGTTAGCCTTCCTGCCTGGTAAGCCATTTTTTCCATCTTTTAAACATATTATCATATTTCTCGAATAAAGGATGGAAATACAGTATTTTAGATCTTCTAAGGTAGATTGGGCAGTCTAGGTATGTAAATGGAAATGAGCCTTGTGTCATCCCTAAACTATTTTTCATCTCACGGATTTGAGAGTATGTGGCAGAGCTACTAAGGTAGAAAATAATTTTTCTACTGTTGATTTTATGGCTACTAACTTCTTCAAAAATAGTGACGATTGCTTTAAGTCTAACAAGTGTGACTGGTGTAGCTTGGAAGAAAAACACTGTATTATCAGCATAGTTGATGTGTGAAGTTGGAATTGCTCCACCGGGAAGTAAAAAATGTCTCATTTTACCTCTATCAAAGCAGAATATTAAGCTGCTACTGAAAGCTTCTGAAAACAGATTAAATAGAATAGGAGATAGAGGGTCTCCCTGTTTTATGCCTCCAGAAGGTTGGAAGAATCCTGTTCGTTTTCCATTGATGATTACGTTGAAAAAGACAGATGACAGTTGACAAAGCCAGTGCAAAAACCAAATTTAGTGAGCATTGCAGGAAGGAAAGACCATCTAACTCTATCAAAAGATTTTGTAAGATCTAGTGTCAGAATTCAGTTAGGGCTTCTCTTCTTTTTATTTAAAAATTTGGTCATCTCTTTCATGTGAATAACATTGTCAGCTATTTAATTCCCCTTCATGACAGCAGATCGATTATCATAAATCAGTTTTGGCAACAAAAAGTGACCCTATCAACCAGCATTTTAGTGAAAATCTTGTTCACCAAATTAGTTAGACTAATTGGCATGTAGTCAGAAAAGGTGTTAGTAGTGTCAATTTTGGGGATTAAACAGATCCAAGAACTAGATATCCTTGCATGAATTTTTTCCCAGACATAAAGTTAGTAGCAGCTTCAAGTAGGTCAGCTCCTATAATGTCCCAATTAGCAGTATGGATGATCATGGGTTGGGTCTAATAAGACCCAGAAGACATGTCCACTAGGCCAGCACACTAAGTGTTGAGTCGCGGCATGAGAAGACATGTCCCAAGCTCCTTATCCCAGAAGTTTTCTATTTTTCTTGTAATAAGTTAGCTAGTAGTATAACTTAGTTAGTTCTTAGAGGTCCAGGCCTACGTGCCTCTATTTTTTTCCACCCTTTTGTTCTTGTACCTAGATCCCGTACTTACTTCTGTACAACATATATGTGGAGTACTAAGCTACCCACATCCGGTTACCTTATTGCAATATATTGAAAATGAACATTTGTTCCCCAGTTGTTGGGCCTTGTATTGATTTCTTGTTGCATGTTTTGAAGCCTTGCTCCCAATCTAAACTCGTGTGTGTATTTCCGCTGCATACTCGTCCATGCCCTCTAAAGTCTTGGTGTGCTGGATGCAACTAAGCTGAGTGCGACATGCCTGGAAATCAGGCTGTAGTCGTGTCACTTTAGCATAGCTAGGCTGCACGGTTAACTCCCTCAGAGGGTGATCCGTGACAGTTGGTATCAGAGCTCAAGCAATCTTTGAGCGTATAGTGAAAGAGGTCGTCACTATATCGAAGAAGCCCGATCAGTTGGAGAACATTGAGAGGGTTATTTTTGGTGAGACACAAGGGTCCGGGAGCCTAGCTGACAATGTGGATCAAAAGGAAATGGATGTTTCTATTATCGGTAAAGACATCGAGGTGGCCAACGCAAAGGTTGCACATCAGGATGAGGAGATCGTTGAGCTGAGGAAAGCCTTGGAATCTAGCGAGTCAGACATTGCTGAGATGAGAGACATTCTGGAGAAGCTTGGCAGAGATGTGCGTAAACTCACGTAGTTGTGTCCAACTTGTCCCAAGGTGGGGGCGGTGGCGGTGGTGTCAATGTTGTGCATAAATGCAAGAGAGCTTGACAACTTCTTGTACGAAATGGAGCAGTAATTTAAGGCGACCAAGATGAACTTGGAAGCTGAGAGAGTCTCTGTTGCCACGATGTACTTAGAGGGCTCTGCAATGGTCGCTTAGCCATCGACACATGGAATGAATTGATGCTAAAGGTGAAGCAAAAATCCATGCCCACCAACGTGAAGGAACAGGCATTGTTAAGACTCAGGACCCAGACGCAAACCGGAAGTAGAATGGAATATGTGTCGAGTTTCCAGGCTTGTATGCTTGACTTTCCTGACCGTCCGGAGGATTATAAAATCTATGACTTCAACCAGGGATTGAAGTCGTGGGCTAGACTCGATCTAAGGAGAGTTTATTGCACTGACTATAACTCAGCGATGACATTCGTTGAAAGTCTTTGTGACTATGGGGGCGGAGGATCGGAAAGAGTTGATAGGGAGGTAGACGGTTCTACTGTTGTGAAGGTGGGCAATGGTGAGGATGTTGGTTCTCTCAAGGTGGGGAGTAACTTTAGACCCAGCCCGAGCAGCGGAGGTAGCTACAGGCCCAATTTGGGTTTGGGAAGGAATGGGGAAAGCCCCGGTGCAAGTGCGACTAGTTTATTCGGGTCCAAACCAAGGTTGGTAGGACAGCAGAACGGAAAGGCACACCTTGTGTGTGAGACGTGCAAAGGGAATTATTTCTCTTGTTTATTTTCCAACAAAGCAGAGGATTACTGCTATGTTACTTGATGACTCGAGAAAAATTAGGAAGGCACTGAGCGAGGTAGTTCAAGAGCATTCGGCTGAAGAGTCTAGGCCTGAAGAGGAGGAACCATGCTCCATGAGGGTATTGAATCTATGGTGTAATCTCATGGTGGTATCAATAGAGCCAGGGAAGTTGAATCTGTTAAAGGAGCTCGAGATCGAGCGGATGGTTGCTGCAATTTGAGCAAAGAGAGCGGTGGCTCAGTCAAAGAGAGCAGAGAAGACCACACCTAAACTTGACAAACTAGAGATTGTCCTTGTGAAACCATTGCAACATGCAAATGGAGCATTGATGTACATTGACTTGCTCTTGAATAGAAAACCCATCCGAGTGATGGTCGATAATGGAGCTAGCCATGTGTATATCTCTAAAACAGAGGCATCAAGATTGGGGCTTGAGTTGGAGAAAACTGTGGGCAGGATGAAGGCCGTTAACAGTGAAACTCAACCGATACTAGGTTTTGTGGGTGATGCTTGGTCAAGGTTGGCACCATTGAAGCCACAATGTATTTCCATGTCATTAAAATGGATGACTTTGGGTAAGTCCTCGTCATGGAATTTCTAAGAGATGCACGAATTGTTGTATGCCCACATGGAAACTACCTTTACATCTTAGGCACCAATCTGTGCAGGGTTAAAATGACTGCGAAGAGATCACCCATGGATAAACTCTCTGCTTTGCAACACATCATGTGCTTAAGACAAGATGAGGACCGCAGTTCAGCAGATCCGGGTGGGGAGAACATAATTGAAGGGTCTACACCGGCAATAGGTTTGCCCAATGGATCAGAGGAGCTTTGTGAAGCAATTCTGAAGATTGATCATGTTTTGGGTCGCTCCCAGGCTGTAAATGATTATTTATTTAACAAGGAGGAGAGGAAGCGTTCGTCGGTTGCCAAGAAGATATGGATTCCAAAGATGTATCTGTCGACTGGCGTGCCCCATCAAACTTCTCGTTTTGAGTTGGTTAATTAAGATAAACTTGTAAAACTCGACGGGGAAAGACGGGTTATCATTCACATTAGTAATCCCTTGTTGTTCCACAAGGCATGAAGTAGAAATGTGAACAGATGATGATGCATTCCGGATAGCATCCAGATTTGGACATTCCTTCGGTCATCGATTTAAGAGTGGGTGCTATAAAATCAAGATAGCTCAAAATGGAACTGAAGAGAAGCCGAGGACCACGATAAATCAAAGTACACCAGCGCTAGCAAATGAATCAACTCCTTTCTTAAGGCATAATTGTACGATAAAAGTGTGGGTATTGAAGCACCTTGGAGGATCGATGGCTTTGGGAACGTTTGCCAAATTGAGTGGGGGAGAATATTACGGGGTCAAAATTAACACCCAACCTCAATGCAACCCCATGCCCGCACACATGATAAAACTGTGCTACGGTCCCATGCCGCTCAATGCGTGCCTGTAAATCAGTCTCCCTAAACTGCAATGCACACGCCTCTGGGTCATCCAGTTAAGCCCTCCTAATCACTCACGGCCCGTGATATCCCCCTCTGGGCCTGCTACGCGATGTGCACAATGCCCAACCCGTTCGTGCCCAATGCCCATGCACGCAGCACTCGGTCGCCCCCCAGGCCAGCACACTAAGTGTTGAGTCACGGTCTGAGAAGACATGCCCCAAGTTCCTTTTCCCAGAAGTATTCTCTTTTTCTTGTATTAAGTTAGCTAGTAGAATAACTTAGTTAGCTCTTGAAGGTCCTGGCCTTCATTCCACTATTTTTTCCCTCCTTTTTGTTCTTGTACCTAGCACCTGTAACTACTTCCGTACATCATATATGTGGATTACTAAGCTACCCACATCTGGTTACATTATTACAATATATTGAACACGAGCATTTGCTCCCCAGTTGTAGGGCCTTATATTTCTTTCTAGTTTCTTGTGTTATGAAGCCTTACTCCCAATCTAAACTCGTGTGTGTATTTCTGATGCATACTCGTCCATGCCCCTCTAAAGGCTTGATGTGCTGGGAGAAACCAAGATGAGTGCGACGTGCGTTGAAATCAGTTGGTAGTCGTATCACTCTAGCACAGCTAGGCCGCACGGTTAACCCCCTCAGAGGGTGACCCGAGACACGCCGTCAGTCTCAAGTCCCTTTCCCAACACCTTGGGATCTGCGCCATCTCCCTCAATGGGTTCCTCTTCCAGGAATCCGATGGTTACTCGTTCATGCACTGGCTCATTACGGTTCAAGGATTTCTTAGATTATGATATTTCAGGTTTATTGAGTGCTTTATTTTCAAAGACCGAGCCTCACAGTCATTGCTATATAGTCAAGGATCCTGGTTGTTATGGACTCAGAGATGGATGCTCTTCATACTCAATAGATGTGGGAGTTGGTTCCCCATTCTCTACATGTTAACATAGTTGGTTCAAAATGGGCGTACCAGTTAAAGTACAAGTCTGGTGGTTCTCTTGACCGGCACAAAGCCAGGTTAGTTACAAAAGGTTTTTCTCAATTACTTGGTTTTGATTATGATTATACATATAGTCTGGTGGTGAAAGAATATATTGTTCGTATTATTTTATCTCTTATTGTCACTCATAATTGACCGTTATGACAGCTTGATGTCAAGAATGTATTTTTAAATAGTGTTCTTGATTCCCCGGTTTATATGGAGCAGCCTACTGGTTACAAAGACCCGATGCATCCTGATTATGTTTTTTGTTTACGCAAGGCCATCTATGGTTTGAAATTAGCACCTCGTGCTTGGTTTCAACATTTCAGTTCCTTTTTGGCTTGCCTGGGTTTTTTTATAAAGTTCTGCAGATACCTCATTATTTGTGTTTGCACAGGGTGCCTCTTTACTTTATTTGCTGGTTTATGTTGATGAAATAATTATCAGTGGGAATGATGATCATCTCATTCGGGAGTTTATTGATCGAGTTAATCAGGAATTCAAGATTACTGATCTTGGCACTTTACAGTATTTTTTGTGATTGGAGTTTATTTGTACTACCGATGGCTTATTCCTTGGTTAGGCCAAATATGCCAAGGATATTTTATTCCATGTCGGCATGCAGGATTCGGCGCATGTACCTATTCCATTTGTTTCATTTCCACAGCTTTCAAGATCTTCCGGCAAGCTATTCGAAAATCCTACACTTTATCGTTCATTGGTTGGTGCACTACAGTATTTGTCGATTACACGTCCCGACTTGTCCTATGTTGTGAACAAGGCCAGTCAGTACATGCAAGCTTGTACTGATGACCATTACCAGGTTGTTACTCAAATTCTGCATTATGTACATGGTACTCTCCACTATGGTCTTCATCTTTGCGCAAATTCTTCTGCTTTACTAGTTTTAGGTTATTCTGAAGCTGATTAGGCTCGTTGTATTGAGACTCGAAGGTCTACCTATGGTTATGCAATTTTCTTGATGGCAACCGGGTTTCATGAAGTGCTAAGAAGCAACCTACGGTCTCTCATTCTAGTTCAGAATCAGAATACCAAGCTTTGGCCAATACTGTTACGGAACAAGCTTGGTTGATGAATTTACTTTAGGATTTAAGTGTATTGACTTGTGTGCCTCGTGTTTTTCTGTGTGATAAAAATAGTTCTCTCTTTCTTACTCAGAATCCAGTTTTGCATAAGAGAGCTAAGCACATTGATATTGACTCACTTTGTGTGTGAGATGGCGTCTTCTGGAAAGCTCAAGGTTGCTTATGTTTCTACAGACTTACAGCTAGCTGATACAAAGGGTTTACCTCATCCTCAGTTTGTGTTCTTGCGTTCCAAGTTTTACTTTGCTACCAGTCCCACGCTTCGTTCGAGGGGGGGTAATAAAGATGTAAATCAATTAGAATCAGGATAAAAAATAATACCTTTTCTGATTGATTTTGTATATATCCTGTTCCATATTTGTTTCTACTATGTATACCATTTGTACTAACTATATATATATATATATATGAATACACACAGCCACAATTATTTATGGATTTTACATTCTATCAAGCCTTTATCTATTTTGAGTGTTTATACAGTCGATTTTATAGTACTCGCAGAGGAGAATCCAAAAACAACACTCACTGACCCAAATTAAGGT
>JAULKM010101028.1:0-10308 GCA_032355605.1 Rubia tinctorum | reverse complement strand
TCAAGTTGAAATATGTGGATGAAATTGAATGAGGAGAGTAAAAAATTTAATGAGTGGTTGAGAATGATGTACTTTTTGCCATAAAAGAAAATGTGATAATCTTAGAAAAACATACTAAAATGATAAGTGTGTCAAACATAGAAAAACAGATGGAGTACTTTTGTTGGTAGGGAGAGTCGAGAGAAGTACTTCCTCTAGTTTCTTAATATTGGATTTCTTTTTTTTGTTTGGTTTTTTTAACAATGACTCCTTCCTCTTTTGGTAAAATTTAGATTATTTTCATTTACTCAATCTATTTTTTACTCTCCCAATACAATCTCTACCTTTCATTTTACTTTTCTTAAATAATGTGTAATTATATTTGGGGACAATCTTTAGAAACAAGGGAGTATTGCGAATTGGCATCTGTCTCTCACCTCAACTCTCTCTGTCTCTGCGTGGTCATTTCCCGCCTGTTTGATATTAAATAGGGTTCTATTCTCGTGAAAAGTTCACTTCAATTAAGTGTAACAGAAAGTTGATTTAATGAAATTTAATATTGTTTAATTGTATCATTAATATTTTACACTTATTTTTTTATTTTGTTTAATTTAGTATTATTCCATTTAATTTAGTTTAGTTTTTTTAAATAACCTCAAAAATGGCAAAATCTTGGGAAATACCATCTTTCCATAGGTTTATGGAAAGATAGATTTTAATTAGAATAATAAAATGTAAAATGTCTTAGTTGCAGTATTCAAAATTTATTATGTAACGTGTAGTAGTTATAAAGTTTATAACTCGATTCATTCAACCTGAAAATTTTATCTTTATTTCTTCTAATTTGCACTTTAAACGTTGGTTTTTCCTAACTTATGGAAAAACCATCTTTCAAAAGATTCCTATAACTTATATGTTATTATTTATTAATCATGTTCAAATATTTTAATTTATATGTAAAGTGTTATATTATATATATAGTTTAGTGCATCATTAATATTTTTATCTTATGTTTAACTATTATAATTTGACGTTTTAGTATTTTGATTTGATTTTATATATTTAATATAATTATGTTATTATAGGGACTGGACTGATATTCTTGAAACTGGGCTGAATGTTGTTGGGGGCGGGAGAGAGGGCTTAAGTTCCATATCGTTTCAGCCCATAGATTCGAACAACACCGTTTCATTCTCCATCTTCATCGTCCCGGCTCTGCCACCGCCTTGCCCCGCAGGCGCTGCGAGATTCGGCACCTAGAGCAGCGAATCTCGTTTCGACGTTCCCAACCCTATCATCTCCGGCACGAAAATAGGCCGGGAAGAATGGCTGCTTTAGATGGCCGTCGAACTGGGGATCAAAACGGTGCTCTTTTCCGTCTTCGTCGTCCTCTCCAGCGCCTACGCCTCGTAGCCTGCGAGGATTCTAGGAGCGGAGGGAACAGCGGAAGTGGGGGTAGGATTCCGGCCGGCGAAGGGAAGGAGCGGAGCGTGCGGAGGAAGGAGTTTCTTTAGCATATTTTCAGTCTAGTCCCTAAACTTCAATGCCTATTTTAAAGGCCACCCAAAAAATAATATTTATGATTTGGAGGCAAATTCTTGAAAAAAAATCATCTTTCCATATGCTTATGGAAAGGCGAAATTAAATTAGAATCATAAAAAGGTAAAAATTTTTAGTTGCAATATTAAAATTTTAGTGTACAACGTGTAGCAGTTATAAAGTTAATGACCCGATTAATACAACCCGAAATTTTATCTTCATTTCAATTTAAAATGTAAATTTTGGTTTTTCCATGACTTATAAAAAGACCGTCTTTTAAGAGATGGATTCTAAATTTAAATTGCTCTTATTTTATGTAGTTACAATCTCTAAAATGCCTCTAGTTTTACCATGAGACGGTTTCGCAGGAGACGGAGTCTAAGTATATTTATTTTAAATAAATTTAAATAAAAACTATGTTTTAAAATTAATGAATAAGTATATACCTATTTAAACAAATTTGAAAGTAATGACTATCTGTTAACATTTGTTCCTATGCATGAAAGCTATGATAATCATAAAAGTTAGATATAAAAATTATTTACATAAATAAGAAAATTGAGTCCGTCTCCTACGAGACTGTCTCACGATGAGACCATGGGGTAAATTACAAATAACGAAAGTATGAAATATGACGTTTCAAATTCGTTGGTCTAAATATAATTGCTTTTAGTTCGAGGTCAGTTTTGAAACATTTGATGAAATTCAGGCACTGATTTGCAAGTAATGAAATAATCTGCATCTTCCTTCTCCCCGTCCAAAACCCTCGCGATCCCGCACGAAGCCGCCGGTTGCAGATCTGGGGCTTCAGATCTACTCCCAAAGACCTTCCCCTATTTCCGCAGGATGTTGCATTTGCCTCGATGGTTCCAGTGAAATACAATTCCGAAGTGTGATTTGATGTTTCTTGGGTGTCGTTTGGCTTCATTTCTTGGGGAGGAACTTGTGCTTTTCTCGGCGACTTGTTGGCTACATTTCTTGAGGTGAAGCTGTGGTTTACCCAATGATAATTAAGCTTCATTTTTTGCGGTGAAAATATGGATTTTCCGGTGACCGTGACAACGTTCCTAACCCTATTTCTTAGCCGGGTTAACCTACATTTGTGATCTAAATTGAGCCAATACCAATTATTTTGGGCATGTAGCTAGGCCTATTCATTAAAATTAAAATTAATTATTGAAACAGTCTAGAAACACAAAATATCAAAAAGAATATTTTGATGTATATATAATTAGAATGAGTCCGTTTCCCGCGAAACCGTCTCGGGGTAAAACTAGGAACTAGAGTTAGAATAGGAAAATGGTAAATCGAATTTAGGGGAAAAATAAAAAATATTATGGACTCAGGGTCTATAATGAAAACAAAAAAAATGGACCAAACAGAGAAAAAACAGAAGTGGATTGTCACCTTCTTCTCGCAGTTCCACCGTCGGCTCGTCACCTCTCCATCGTCGCCACCGCGCCTCTCCACCATCGCCGCCACGCCTCTCCGCCGTCGCCGCCTCTCCTCTCCGCCGTTGCCGCTTCTCCTTCTCCGTCGTCGCCTCTCCTTTTTCGTCATCTCCTCTCTGGGAAACCCGAGCTTTCGTTGCCTCTCCGTCGCCGCTGCTCGCCTCGATATCGTTGTTGCTCACATAGCATCACCGTTGTATTGCATCACCAAATTTCAAAATTGCAGCTGTTCATAAATTTCATAGCCATTTTATCAAAATCGTTGGTTATCCACTGATGATAATTGTCGGACTGGCACAAAATATGGGGACTGGAAAGGTTATCCGGTGATGATAACCGCCTGATTTTCCGATGATGATAACCGGAGAAACAATTTTTGGTGACCGGCAAAATCAACTTATTATGTTGGGATGATTTATTGGGTTAGGTTATTGGGCTTTGGCAGGATATGTGCTGAATATAAGTTTGGGTTTGGAGCTTAATTCAAATCTGAACAATGCACATCATATAAAAATTACTAAACATTAAATTAGAAAATTAAATGTCAAACTAACATTGTAATTTTTTTTATTAAAATAAGATATATATATATATATATATATTCCACTTCTATCCACTGATGTTATTAATTTTTTACATAATAATTTATAGATGTAAGATGATACATATCACTTTATGTTTATTATAGATGAACAAGACATAAAACATCATACCTTGATAACTCAAAATCGAAAGAATTCAATGAATCATCACTGGCACAAAAATATACATATAACATTTGCATATAAAAGTGGCAAACTTTGATTTGAAGTTTTACGTTAGCATATGAAAATGTCAATCGCCATAACTTTCGAACCATCAAACATCATTCATTACAAAACGGTTCAAATGTCCTAAAAATCGCTAACATAATTATTGAAAAAATTAAAATCAAGCAAAAAACATTAATAATAATCAAGCGCCTCAACATTAACACTAACACTAACAATCAACCATTATAACTGAAAAATCAATGTCAAACAATACATGCCAAACAATCAAATTTTATTTTTCCCTGACTTGATTTTCTTCGTTGCTTGCTTATTCACAAACTTGACTTTTCTGTTGCTGGTTTCGAAGACGATGGCTTTTCTACTCCATCAACGCACAGATCAAAATGTCGACTATGGTTCTCTGTTCAAGGGAATATCTTCAGAGCATGGTTCCTCATACCATTGTTTTATTAACTCATCAATGACATCGTAGAGTTCTGACATGGAAAGTATTCCTGTTAAATAATTTAAAAAATTACATATAGTAGTAAAACATCAACACATGTAATAAAAACATCACGATAGCACAAATAACATCACTGACAACTACATTGAGAAATATCAAATACAGTATTTAAAACATCAATATCAAAATTTAAAAATATCAACAGTGCACACTAAAATATCAAAAGAACAAAGATGGACATTAGTTGCATACTTCAATATGAAAACACCACAAGTATCAAACACTGTAATTATAACATCACACCAACACACATAATAATACTTAAAACCTAAAGCATGAAACATTAAACGAGAAACGAGAAACATCAACAATAGTATCTAAAATATCACATCTTAAAAATAACAAAACTTACAGTTCCTACTTCATTCTCGATTGCAACAATATTGAGCAAGTATTCTTAGACATCTAAAAAATAGCAATAACAACCCAAAAATTAGCACAAATCGTAACAAACCCCTAAGATATCACACACAATCAAACGTGCACATCAATTGTACACTTAAGCATGAAAACACAACAAGTATCAAACGCTGAAATGAAATCATCCCATAGAGTAATAAAAAACATCAATATATGAAATTAAAGTATCACAATAGCACACATAACATGACTGACAACTACATTATGAAGCATCAAATACAATATTTAAAACATCAACTACAGTATCTAAAATATCACATTTGAAAAATAACAAAACTTACAAATCCTTCTTCCTTCTCGATTGCACCAATAGTGGGCAGGAGTTCTTGGACATCTAAGAAACAGCAACAACAAAAAAATATCACAAATCGTAACAAAACCTAAGATATCACACACAATCAAATACAACAAAACTGAACATCAATTGCACACTTAAAACACTACAAGCATCAAATACTGAAATTAAAACGTCACACCAACACAGATAACAATACTTAAAAGCTAAACATGAAACATCAAACATAAAAACTGAAACATCAAACATCAAACATCAACAACAGTATTTAAAACATCAAATCTGCAAAATAACAAAAATTTACAGATCCTCTTTCCTTCTCGATTGCAGCAACAATGGACAAGCATTCTTACACATCTAAGAAACAACAAAAACAACACAAAAATTACCACAAATCGTAAAAAAAATCCTAAGATATCACACACAATCAGAACTGAACATCAATTGCACACTTAAGCATGTAAACACAACAAGTATCAGACGCTGAAATTAAAACATCACACCAACATATATAACAACACTTAAAGCCTCAAACATGAAACATCAAACTGAAAACGAGAAATATCAATAACCGTATCTAAAACACCACTGCTGAAAATTTATGATTCTTCCTTCCTTCTAGATTGCAACAACAGTAAGGCAAGTATTGTTAGACATCTAACAAACAGCTGCATCAACACAAATATTAGCACAAATCTGTAAGAACAACTCACAAAACACAAAAAATATATATAAATCCCCTAATATTACTCACTATAACTTACACAAACCCTAGAATATCACATGAACCAAAGAAAGTAAAAAAAAAATTGAAAACACAACAAAAATATGCATAAAAATCTGAGTAAAAACATTACCTTCGAAAATAAACATGAAACAAAGGTCATATTGTGTTCGACCGCCGGAAACCAAAGATAAAATAGAAAAATTCACTGGAAAATGAAATGCATTTTCTATGCGTTCCTCGCAAATCACTGTTAGCAAGAAATATGGAAGTAAATGGAGAAAAGTAGCGATCAAATTGAAGGACGAAAGAGATTGAACACAGAGAAAAGAGAAAAAGGGAGAGAAGAACGCAGAAGAAGAAAGGGATAGGAGAGAGAAAATGTGAGAAAATTGTGGGAGAAGAAGAAGAAATATTGAGATTCATACCGGAACTTAAATGTAAAATAATGAAATTTCACGTCCAAATCCTAAACTTTTTAAACTTCAATTAGAAACCCGATGATGAATTCTAACAATTTAATCTCTGGTCTTACAGTAAGACCGTCTTATACAAAACTTTGTCAAGAAAATTACTTTTAAATTAAAGGTGATTGATATCAATAGCACTAAATTTCCAATTCTCCAAATATTTAATTCTCTCTCTACCAATATAAATAATGAAATCTTCTCTTTCGTCCAATTCTCTATTTTAGAGAACCATATACAGTATTTGTTGGAGGTGAAAAATGATCAAAATTTTTAAATATAGCTAAAATTTCCATTTTGCATAATCTGTGGGACTTGCTCTTACTCTCTCCGTTCAACTAACTATGACACACTTTTTAACATGTTTTCTCACTACATGTTTGACCATCAACAACTTTTCCTACGTATGTTAATATCATGTAAAATTTCAATGTTTGAAAAGTATATGCTACGTATAATCCAACGATGCCTTACATGATAATATTACATCTTATATGTTACATGAAATTTATGTTCAAACGTGGTTTGAGAAAGTTGACTGAAAAGTATGCCAATTTTATCAGGGAGTAGGATATTACTTTAATGCTTTACCAAAGGGCAATGAAAGCACCAAGAAGTAAATGGCAATGAAAGCAAACAAATTTGGGTAAACTGGATCATACAATTTGGCAGCCGCGGAACTAGGGGCGAGCCGGTGCGGCCGCCCCCAAACTCCGATGACTGATGAGTATATATGAAACCCGCTCCTGCCCCGCCCCTCCTAACCCAGCCCCGCCCCAACGCCGCCCAAACCCGCCCTAGCCCCGCCCAGCCTCACCCCGCTCCTCCTGAAAATGTGGTATAGTTCCGCCACTACAATTCGGTGGTTTGGAAAAATAAATTTCGATCAACTAAGGTGCGGATCGCCGTTTAATCACCTAGGCGTATTATATGGATCTTAAATCAAGTGAGGGCATATTTAATTTTTAAAAAATCATAACGAGACAGATTAGAAATAAAAATGAATTTTGTCCAGGATTAAAAACATTTAATTAACCATATCGTTACTTTATTTTTATTTTAAACAAACCTGCATCGCGTTAATTTATTGAAAACTACGTGTCTAATTAATCTAATGTAGCTGACATTTGAACGAAATCGGGCCATTGTTTGTTTTTATAGACCCTAAACTATTTACAAACATTTGACTATTTGGTGCCGAATAAATTTAATTTTCCATAATATATCTGCCGCCGCTTCTCTTAACAAATAGGAGGACATTCTCTTTCCGATCTTCCCATCGACAGGGAAATAATATTTTTTAATTGATATTTTTTGAATTTTTTCATGATCCTTCTTCTATTTTAAAATTTTGAACATAAATTATGTTTTGGATCAAATGGTGTAACAATTGTTGAATACCCTTATTTGGCTCAGTCATAGGATGTGCGATACATTCAAAAATCCTTGTTTGGTATAGTGACACTACTACAAATTCAGGCTAAGAACAACTCCAATGGTTGATATCTTTACGTGCCACATTGAATTTTTTTGAAAAAGGCATTCTGGTGCGGTAAAATTACGTTTGGAAGATTGCGTATCTACAGTGATACGCTATTTGTACCGTGTCCTGTAACTACTGAATGAGAGTGTTTTCATTATTTTCCACCAATTGTTTTTTATTTGTTTTGTTCTTTCACCTTTTCTATACATTAATGATAAATTATATGAGTAATATTTAAAGTTTTATTATTTACATTTAATAACATTAAAATGATGATTTATTAATATTTAAATAATTAATTTTAGGTAAAGTTTTAGGAAAGATCGTTTTTCATAGGTTTAATTAGAATAATAAAAAGGTAAAAGATTTTAGTTGCAATATTAAAAATTTATTATGCAATGTGCAGTAGTTATGAGTTTTATGACCCTATTAATGCAACTCAAAAGTTTTATCTTCATTTTCTCTAATTTGCAATTAAACCTTGGTGTTTCCATAATTTATGGACGGAACTTCTTTAAAGAGCCGGATTCTTAATTTTACTAATCCAAATTTTAATTAAATATCACTATACTTCTACATTTGATTTCTTTCATGAATAATATTTAAATAATAATTGTATACAAGAAATGAGGGTTATGTTTAAGAAATGATGATGATTATGAAATTATTTAGAATTTTAAATTAATAATTATGATAAGTATTGTTTTGTTGGTGAGGTAATACATTATGAGATTTAAATATCTTATCATAGTATAAAATTATAAAATATACAAGTAATAATAATCTCTTTTCATTTAACAGTGTCTGTGTTTCTTCAATTTTAAACTATGGTAGACTTCAATTAATTTTGTTGTTTCGTACATGATGTAAATTTAGAGTTTTAAGATTAATCAATAATAATATAAATAATCACCACACATTATATAATATATATATATATATATTATGTGATTCAAATTAATTTGTAATATTATAAGAGGTCATGAATTCAAAATAAAAAAAGAATATTTTAATTATAGGTAAAAATAGAGTAAATTATTGAAATAAATCTACTGTAGCAACAGTAAAAAAACTATAACTGAAAATGAAGTAAACAATTGAATATGCTCTAAGGAGTGAAAACGAGAAGTTTCCACTCGAAATTTGGGCCGCTTGAATAACATGCCCGCGGAAAATGCATAGCACTAGGCTCAACTCCATGCTTGCGAGCGGCCACTAAGAAACTGAAACGTGGAGTGGGAATGGGGTGGTGGGGTGTCGACCATTCTGGGGGTGTCTGTTCAGAAGGTCCGAAAAATGGTGTAAATGTTTCATTTAAAATGTGAGACATTTGGAATCTAATCATGAGCCAAAAGTTATATCACTATTCAACAGGGGCTCCCACTAATGAAGGAGAGAAGAGAAAACAACACCTTCACCTCTCAAGACAACCTCGGACCATGTACAATGGTAAAATCACTCTCAAACCACTCTGGTTATTTTAGTTAATTAAATAATCAATATCCATCCTCCACCTCAGCAATTCAAATCACAATTAAAACACTTCATTTTTTCTCGACAGTGGTGGAAATCACTCTCAAACCACTTCATGACCCATTTGATTTTCTCTATCCTACTCATAATAATTAATTCAAATTAATTTACCTAACAAAAAAATTTAAATGTGAAATTTAATAATACACCTACAATTATTGAATTAGATTTTATTTTTTGAAGTCTCACTTTCGAAATTAATTTCAATTTTTAAAATTTATTTTATAAATCATAATTAAATAAAAGAAACAAATATTTTTTTAAAGAATGTAATTTTGATTTTTAAAAAGATTCGAAAATTTATTTAGATGGTAAAAAATAAATATCATATTTTTTTGCAAATTTTTCCAGTTTGTGGAATTTTTAAAACTGATTTTAATTTAATTTTTAAATTTTCGGTTGGGACACGTGGCACCACCAGATTGAGCCACGTGTCCCAATCAGCATTTTAAAAAAATTGGGGGGACAGCGGATGTCATGTGGCACAATCTGAGGGTGCCACGTGGCACCCTGGAGATGAAAACAAATGGTGGGCTGCGCCCTCTCTACCATGGTCATGTGATGCATGACAAAGGCTGAAAAGGGGCAGTTCTCAATTTTAAACTTGGCCTACGGTTGGACTTCGTTTCAACTGCTTTCAGCCCCCTATTGTGGGGATAATTATACACATGCTCTCAGATGCATCCTAAACAAATGTAAATCAATGAGACCATTAATGCAAAAGAGGACAAAATCCCAGCTGGGACATGAACTGTAGATGTCTAATTGTCTACCTTCAGTCAATGCTTTTCAGTTTTCATTAAGGGAAGCTTCTTTCAACAAAATTGAGGATTAAAGAGGGATGGAATATACATCTGTGTACATATCTATCTTCCATTATTACCAGTGGTTTGTCTCTCCATCATCCCTACACAGTGGCGGATCCAATGGTAGGCTAGGGGGGCTCCAGCCCTACCTAGATCTCCGGCCACTGGGTAGAAGAACCGTCCGGGCTGTCGAGCGCGTCTCCGGCGGGCGGAGCTTGGCGCAATGGCGCGTCTCCGGCGAATGCCCGGAGAAGAAGGCCACGTCCCGGCCTTCTATTTTTTTTTGCTGGTGAAGTACTAAAACGACGTCGTTTTCACGTTAGCGACCCGACG